>JAJPUD010017500.1:966-25983 GCA_023553655.1 Myrmecobius fasciatus
GGGGATAAGTAAAGAATTGTTTAATTTATTTTTCCTTTTTTTAAAGCTTTTTATTTTCAAAATATAGGCATGGACAATTTTCAACATTCACTCTTGCAAAACTTTGTGTTGCAAATGTTTTCCCTCCCTTCTCCCTATCCCCTCCCCTGCATGGCAAGTAATTCAATATGTATTAAACATGGGCAATTCTTCTATAAATATTATAAGTAGACTAATCCTTCCATTATATACTTTTTCACTGATATTCAATATTTCCCTATCTACTGGCTGTTTTTCTACAAACATATTCTTGTCTCTCTATACAAAAACAACCAAAAAAACCAATACTCTAATTTGATCTTTCACTCTAGTTAGCTATCGGTCAGGATTTCTCTTCCTTTTCATAACTAAATTCCCTGAGAAGACCAAATGTATTTTTTCCTCACTCTTCATTCTTCTTGACCATTCTGTGTTCTTTGACATGATTAATAAGCCTGTTTACCTTCATATTCCTTTTCTGTGTTTTTTGTGATGTTATTCTTTCTTGGTTCTCCTACCTGTCTGACAAGTCCTCCTCAGTCTGCTTTGCTAACATTTCATTCAGGTAATGCTCATTAGCTGTGTCACTGATGGCTCTGCTCTGAGTTCTCTTCTCTGCTACATTATTTTGCTCTCGTCAGTTCTCCTGGGGTCAATTATTATCTCTATGGAGATAATTTTGAGTTAAATTTCTCTAGTCCTAATCTCTCACCAAACCTCCAGTCTCCTATCTATAAGTAGATGTCACATAGATATTGCAAACTCAAAATATCCAAAATTAAACTCATCTTTCACTTCAAAAAACCTCTCTTCTTCCTAATTTCCCTATTATTATTGAAGCCACCACATTCTTTCCAATCACATAGGCTTATAACTTAGATGCTCTTCTTGCCTCCCCAGTTACTCGTCCTATATAGCAAATCAATTTTCAAGTCCTGTCTGTTTTAATTTTATTACATCTCTCATATTATTGAGCTGTTCTCTCCTCTGAAACTGACACTATCCTGGATCAGATCCTCATTGCCTCATACCTGAACTCTTGAAATAAGCGTCTGGTTATCACTCTGCCTACATCCAGTCACTACTTATTCCAGTCTATTGGCTGTCAAATTGATCTTCCTTAAACCTTGGTCACGCCTCTATTTAATAAACTCCAGGATTGACTATTACATGTAAGATAAAATATAAAATATCATTCTTAACTTTTCTAGTCATTTACTCTAAAATCAGTGACACTGACCTCCATACTCTTTTCCCTTTAAGATCCATATCTTACCACTACATACCTTTCATATTGGCTAAGATCACAGGAAAAGATAATGAAGAATGTTGTAGGGTATTTGGGAAAACTGGGACACTGATACATTGTTGGTGGAACTGTGAACGGATCCAACCATTCTGGAGAGCAATTTGGAACTATGCTCAAAGAGTTATAAAACTGTGCATACCCTTTGACTCAGCAGTGTTTCTATTGGGCTTATATCCCAAAGAGATCTTAAAGGAAGAAAAGGGATCCATATGTGCAAGAATGTTTGTGGCAGACCTTTTTGTAGTGGCTAGAAACTGGAAATTGAATGGATGGCCAACAGTTGGAGAATAGCTGAACAAATTATGGTATATAAATGTTATGGAATATTATTGTTCTATAAGAAACAACCAGCAGGATGATTTCAGAGAGGCCTGGAGAGACGTCCATGAACTGATGCTGAGTGAAATGAGCAGAACCAGAAGAACATTATACACAGCAACAAGACTACATGATGATCATTTCTGATGGACATGGCTCTCTTCAACAATGATGTGATTCAAACCAGTTCCTATTGTTCAGCAATGAAGATAGTCATATACATCCAGAGAGAGGCCTGTGGGAACTGAGTGTGGAACATGACATAGCATTTTTACTCTTTCTATTGTTGTTTGCTTGCATTTTGTTATCTTAGTTTTTTTTTTCCTTCTTGATCTGATTTTTCTTGTGCAGCAAAATAACTGTATAAATATGTATACATATATTGGATGTAACAAATATTTTAATATATTTAACCTGTATTGGACTACCTGCCATCTAGGCAGGGGGTGGGGAGAAGGAGGGAAAGGAATTTCCCTGGTACTTAGTACAGTGTCAAGCACATAGGAGATGTTTATAGATTAACTAAATTGATATTTTAAAAACTTTAATTATTTAATTTTCTCTCTTCTTTCTTTTTCATATTGCAAATGGTTTGTTAATTTTGCTGGCATTTTTTTAAAGCTGAGAGTTTTCAAGACTTTCAAGTTCACTTCCAATTTTAAAAGTTTCTTTTTATGTACTGTTTAGTTTTCCATTTTGTTAATTTTTCAACTTTTTACCCCCTAACATTATATTCACAGTTCATTTTCTGCCTAAGTTGTATAGTTATAAGAATTCAGCAGCATATATTTTCCTCTATGGACTACTATTGCAGTATATTAAAAATTTGGGGTATGTTTTATAATTTTCAATATCATTTTAAACATAATTATCTATTTTCTCCATGATTTCCTTTTTCTCAATCATTATTCAACATCTGGCTTTAACAAAATATGTGAGTTTACTGCTTTTACTGTATTATTTATGATTTGTAATTTCATCATTTTCTTTAAAAGAAATTAATTCAGTTTTTCTACACTTATTACTTCTTTTTGTTTCAGAAATTCTTTGCAATTTCTATAAAAGCATCATAGGATTATGACACATCTATTCTTTTGTATTTTTCTTAAAATACATGTCATATATATTTTTATAATCATCCATTCAATCCTATTTTCACAGAATGTTAGACTTGGAAGAGACTTTAATGATCATCTAGATAAATCAAAAACAAAAATGAACTACTAAAATATCATATTAAAAAATAGCCACTTCACTACTTCTTGAAAAACTTCAGAAAGGAAGAACCTACTACCTGTTGAAGCAATTCACTTCTGGATATCTTTAATTATTATAATTTTTTTCTTGTATGAAACCTATTTTTTCTTTTCTTTTTTTATATAAATAATTTCCTCCCATTCCACTTGTTTTTGTCTTTGTGAGAAATAGAATGTCTAATCTTTTGGTAATAGCCCTTCAAATACTTGAAGACATCTGTCATGCTTTAATCTGAGTTTTCTCCAGAAGAGAGAAATACATCCTCATTTTCTTCAACCAGTCCTCGATTTATCCAAAACTTTTCATCATTTTTTTCATTAACCTTTTCATGCTCTGAAACTTAACAATGTCTTTTTTAAATCTGTATCACCACAACTATTTCTCTCTTTTCTTTCCCATTTCTTTTTCTTTTAATGCTTTTCCTATTTGTTGTCACGACATCATCCCTTTGGGTTCATGTCTTTTCGTTAATTGGCTCTCTTACATGCTTCTAGGGTCACAACTACTCTTTATTCCTCTGTGGGAATTAATGTTGTTATAGATGATCCCATCGTAGAGAAATTGATCTGATTATTCAATCCTGTCTCCCTGGATTTTTTTTTTTTTTGGCCATAAACTTACTTATCTGATTCACTAAAAATAACTTTAAGATGCTGCCAATGATTTTCCTTTCTATTGATGGGATTCAAAATCTACTCCTTCAATAATCTAGCCTTCAGTGATTTCTTCTTATTCTCTTATGACTTCAAAGACAGGGAGGGAAATCAAAAATTGTCTAATTTCTTTTTCTGCTTAATTTCTGAACAGTTTCTTTTTCCCTTGGGATCCACTGATCCATTTTCTTATTTTTTTCTAATCAAGAAAAAGTTCTTCCATATTATTCAGTTTCTGAGAATATCAACTGACAAAGCAATGATCCTATTTGTTGTTGAAATGTTAATTCTAATCTTCTACCCACTCTTATTTTTTCATTTTATATATATGTACATATGTACACCTATAATATATATATTTGCTCCTCATATTCTTTAATGTATTAATGCTAATTTTATTTTCTCAGTCAGATGATATGTATTTGTATGTTTAAGAAATTATGTAATGAGAAGTCTCTTCTTCACATTCAAGTTTTTAACTAACTAGTAACATACAACACATTTACTTTATTAGTCTTTTTAAATAATATTTTACTTAATGTTTATTAATTTAGTGCTCTTTAACACAGTAAAGCTAAGAAAGTGCTTCTAAAAAGTTTTCTAAGACATCCCTTATATAATGATATTGTGGTTTGACTAGTTTAAAAATATTTACAGAAAAGCAGAATGGTTAAGACTTGTGTGGGAATTGTGGATATGCCAATCTAGGTTAAGTATGGCTAGAATGAAGTTAAGAAGTTCTATGCAAATAGAATTCTATTTGTGCTATGATATGTTTCTTTTTTTTAATCTTTACTTCTAAAATAGCTTTTGATGGTTCAATTTTAAGCTACTTTGTTCCTATTCTGAATAGGTCTCAGATTTTGAATGGCAAAAAATCCTTAGTGATTAATTCAAATCTCTCATTTTGTAGAGCAGGACTCTTGCCTGTGATATTTTTCAATATTTTTGAATATCCAATATCTTTCAACTTGACAAACACATACAAAAGATTTTTTGTATCCTATTTCTTGGACATGAGGTTGGAGGCTGGATTGATTTTTTTAACTCCAAATGTTACACTAATGCATTCATTTTTCAAAGTGCTGACCAAAAAGTTTTTTCTGCTAGTTAACTTTCTTAGGACTAAGGATATGTTTGTTTGTCTGTCTGTTTGTTTGTTTTATTAAAGCTTTTTTAAAATATATACATGGACAATTCTTCAATCTTAGCCCTTGCAAAACCTTGTGTTCCAATTTTTGCTCCCCTTCCCCCACACCCTCCCCAATATGGCAATAATCCAATATATGCTAAACATGGTAGAAATATTTGTTTAAAAGGATATGTTTTTCAAAAGAAAAACAGCAATCTCTTCTGGCTGTAAAAATAAAATAAAATAAAATAAAATAAAACATTGATTCTTTTTTAGAAAACAAATCAGGAGGCAATCAAAAAACGGTGCTTTCTCTATCTACTAGGCAATAATGTCTGTGTGTAGCTGCAGGTGTTTTCAATCATAAACATATTCTCATACTCTTACAAGTATCTTTATCACAAGTTCTTGCACAAGATAGTAATATAAGTAAATAAAAATTCATACTAAAACTAAAAGTTTTCTGTAACTAATTTCTCTATGGTGGGGAAACCCCCCACCCCATACATATGTACACACACAAAACACTTGGGTTTCTCACTTTAAGACAGCTGAAGAGGGGGTAGGTTGGATAAGCTTAGATCATGCCCTCAGTCAAAGTTTCAGGGAAAAAAAAAAGTCTAGGATAGAGTATCCTGCTTGGGAGACTAGGGGCTCATTTGCATTTTATGCTTATTTGTTTTTTCACTTGTTCTTTGTATCACCCCTGGCTACCAAAGTTCCTAATCTTATCTTTGATTTTCTAACTGCACTAGAGAATTATAGGCCAGGACTTCCTTGGGAGAATTGTTGTAGATTAATACAAGGAAGGAAGTGGTCCATTAGAAGCTAGAATAAATCTTCTTCTAGGTTTTCATCACTTAAAACACTTTTATTCTATGAGGAGCTGAGCCATTTTTCTCACAGCGGCTCTGAATGAATTGCATTCTTCCAACCCCAATCATTTTTAAATGCATTACTGCTAAACTTTTCCTGTCCAACATAAATAATCAAATCCTCCTTACCCCCAAATTTTATGTCAATAAGAAGCCAGTTATTCTAAAGAGCTGGAGAACAGCTCTCAAGCCAAATTTCAATCCAATTAAACAAAAATACAAGCATTTGAAATGTGTATGTCTGTGAATTCAGATCTTTGGAGTCTCTTGGGAAGGTTTCTTTTCAGATTGGGTTAGTAAACCTGTATATGTATTTTGAGATTCTTCAGTGCTCATACCTTTCTTTCAGACTTTGTCCTTTGATATAGTCTGTATGGACACCCTATTGAATTTTAAAGCAAAATTTCTTTTGTTGATAGGGAAGTAACTGGAAACTTCTCCAATGACTCTCCTTGGAAGGGTACTCACTCTGCTGGCAATTGTCTCAGTATCTGCTACTGTTCTAGTTCCAGGGTCATCAATGCTATCATACCTTTGCCATTATTGGGTTAGTACACTATATAATACTAGATCCTTGTCTGTAAGTTCTTCACCCCTTCTTGTAGGCCTAAATCTGAGTCATCCAAATACTAGAGGAGGAAATGAGGCAAGTGACCTTGCCAACCTTCCCTCACTTAAATACAATTCATTTCCATGTCATGGTATTACCTTCCTGATGTTAGGGTCCTCTCCTAGAACAAAGAAAAGACAATAACAACAATATTGGGCCTGCCTCCACCACCACTGAATCCATCATTTCTATCCACCACTGAATCCATCATTTCTATCCATCTAAGACATCCCTCAAGCCAAAACAAAGAAATTCAAAATCTGTTTTTTTTTTGAGGGGATTTGGTGGTTGTCTGAATATCTCAAACAGCATTAAAGTCAAAATATGACATAGGATTTGATTGAAATTCCATGTTTAAATTATTGCTCAATTCAATCATACAAGAAGTCAGTCTGATTAAATCTTAAATTTTTGCAATCTCTGTTTTTTTGTATTCATCCAGTTCATCTTGCATATTCCTCCTAGCCTCCTCTATGCAGCAGGTGAAAACTAGGACTAGGAAGTGGGCTGAGACCTTGGAGAGCATTGCTGAAGAGCAGGTGCCAAAGGACAGGCAGATGGAGAAGGGGGCCTGAGAAGACCAGGAGGTAGTCTAGAACATGGGAGAATTAATTCCCAGAGAGGAAGGAAAGATACAGGCTGCAGGAAATGACAAGATTCTAGAACCTGGTTTGTTAGTCTTGTTATTATCTGAAAGTGTTCATTTTTTTCAGTTTAGTCAGTTCAATTTATTGTTGAATGTGTTGCTCACCTCTATTCTTTTGTAGGAATGATTAAAATATTTTTGTTTTGCTGAATATTAAATGTGAAGCTCAGAAGAGTGAGATTAGAAAAGGTGGATAGAAGGCTTCATTACAATTGCCTCTCAGTCCTGTGGTAATGTTATCTTTACTCTTTGTGAGCCACAGATCTTTTCAACCCTGATGGTGGAACAAAAATGATCAGGATTAGTAAAAAAAAAAAAAAACAGACTAAGGAAGAAAAATGAATGGACAATTGGAAAAAATAAGTCCAAAATGAACAAATATTTTATAACTGAGGAATCTGAATAAAAAAAAAAGCTCCCAAGGAAGGAAAAGGAATCATAACAAATTTTATAATTATCCTAGAAGTGACAATTAGGGAATTCCATTTAGAAGAGTGATTTCATTTATTTTTAGAAGAAAAAAGTAAAAATATCAAAGGTTAAAAATCATTGGTTAGAGATCTTAAGAAATAAAAAATATAATCAGGAGGAGAGGATACAAACAATAGATCCTTATTTGTCAAATCCCCTATATTACTTTGGAAGTATTATAATTTCATTTTCATAAGTTTCCCCCTGAAATAAATATCTTTTTTGATTATTTCTTCATATTCTATTTTCAAGTTATGAGTTCTTGAACATGATTTATTAAATTCCGATGTTCTTTAAATCCTATTTTTTCTTATCATTTTTCCCTGTCACTCTTCCTTTCTGTTCCAATCCTGTCATTTTCTTTTTTTAATACAATATAATGTTTTAGAGTGTTTTTCCCCTTCTTTTGCAATTAACTTTCTTTATTTTCCAGGCTGACCTAATAATATTGGCTGGGAAGAGGTGGCCATTAAAATTCCCAGATTCTTTTGCAGTTAGATCTCTTCTTTACCCTTTTCTCACTCCTGCTGGTTGTGTTTTTTCTCTAATAAGTTATTTTGGCCAGTTTTTTAGTTCTGTTCTTCTCTCTTTACATAATTTCTATTCTCGGGCTCAACACTTTTCCAATTTCTTCCTTCTTGAGTCTCAGGTTGGTTTGATTCATAGGTTACAAAATACCTTTAGGGTGAGGAGCCTTGTGGTACTGCCAAAGGCTTAATTGTGTAAATGTATGCCTCCTTTCCTCTCTTAATTGTAGAGGTAAAGGACTGTGGGTATTGGCTATTACATATGACACAGGAAATGCTTTATACACTTTGCTAAATTGAGATGTATTTATCCTTTTTAAAATATTTTATTTTTCCAATTGCATATAACAGAATTTTACATTCAGTTTTTAAAATGTTGAGTTTCATATTTTCTCCCCTTTCCTCCCCCTACCTTTTATTCATAAGGCAAGCATTTTGATTTAGTTATATATGTAGAATGAGGGAAAACATATTTCCATACTAGCCATGCTGTGAATGAAAACAGAACAAAAAAACCCAAGAAAAATAAAGTTTTAAAAGGAAAAGTATGCTTAAGAATCCATCTCTTCATTCTCTTGAGGTGGATAGTATTTTTATGATAAATCCTTAGGAATTATCTTGGATCATTGTATTGCTGAGAACAGCTAAGTCATTGAAAATTGATCATTGTGTAATACTGGGAATATTTGATATCATATTATCTTGGTTCTGTTCACTTTACTTTGAATCAGTGCATGTAAGGCTTTCCAGGTTTTTTTGGCTCCTCACTTTTACTCATAGCACAGTAGTAGTAGTCCATCACAATCATTTATCACAACTTGTACAACCTTTCCTCAATTGAGAGACGCCCTTAATTTCCAGTTCTTTGTTACACTAAAAGAGCTGATATAAATATTTTTACATTGGAAAGTCCTTCTCTCTCTCTCTCTCTTTTTTTTTTTTTAAATCTCTAGGATTCAGACATAGTAATGGTATTGTTGGCTCAATAGATATGCTCAGTGTTGTAGCTCTGTTGGCCTAATTCAAAATTGTTCTCCAGAATAGCTGGACTATCTTACCATTCCACCAATACCTCATTAGTTCCAATATTCCCATATCCCCTCCTATATTCCTTTGTTCCCTCCAACATTTGTCATTTTCCCTTTCTGTTATATTGGCCAATTTGATAGGTGTTAGGTGGTACCGAAGAGTTATTTTTAGTTTGCATTTCTTTACCCCGTAACAATATAGAACATTTTATATGACTATATGTATATATATATATATTATTTCTTCTGAATATTGTCTATTAATAACTTTTTACCTTTTATCAATTGAGAGATGACTTGTATGCTTATAAATTTGATTCATTTCTCTAAATATTTGACAAACAAAACCTCTACCAAACAAAGTAGCTGTAAAAAATCCCCCCATCTCTCAATGTTCTGCTTTCCTTTTAATCTTGACTTTATTGGTTTTGTACGTGCAAAATTTTTTTAATTATATGTAATTAAAATTTTCCTCTTCATATCCCATCTTTAGCTCTTGTTTAATCATCATTTTTCTCTTATCCACATATCTTACAGGTAAACTATTTCATGGTCCCTGATTTTGCTCAAGTTATTGACTTTTATGCCCAAATTATATAATCCACTTAGTTATCTGCTTCTGTTTTATAGATAAGTTTATCCAATTTACATTCACAGTTATTATAACTGTTTTGTATATGTTTATATATATACATATATATACATAAACATTAAATAACATTTCCCTGCAATCCATTTTCCCACTCTTTACATTTTTCTTTCTTTCCTTTCATCCTGTCCCTCCTCAAATGTGCTTTGCTTCTAAAAATTGCCTTCTCCAATCCATCTTCCATTCTATCAACCTCTCCTTTATCTTATTCCCCTCTCTTCTACTTTTGTGTAGGATAAAATAGATTTGTATGCCCAAGAATGATGGGCGTAATCCCTCCTTGAGTCAATTCCAATGAGATTAAGATTCAAGCATTGTCTTCCATAGTCCCATTAAAGCTTTAATTCCTCTTTTATATTAGATAATTTGCCCCACTCTACCTTCTTTTCCCAGTGCATCCTCTTTCTCACCACTTATTATTTTATTATCTTGCATATCATCCTCCTTAGTCAGCTCACACCTATTCTCTCTATATATACTCCTTCTAACTGCCTTAATAATGATACATTTCTTAGAAATTGCCAGTATCATATTCCCTTGTGGAAATGCAAATAGTTTAAACTTATTGAGTCCCTTATTATTTCTATTTCTTGTTTACCCTTTTATGCTTCTTTTGAGTCTTGAATTTGAAAGTCAATTTCTTCTTTTAAAAAAATTATCTCTCTTCTTTTATTATGAATACTTGAAACTCCTCTATTTCATCAAATATTCATTCCTCACACCCCCAAGGAATACAGTCATTTATGGTTTTGAGGAGGTATGATCTAAGAAGTATGGTCACCTTTCTCCTGACCTGTTCTTAGGTCTGTGAGTGACCAAAAGTATTGTTTTTCATCCTGAATTATGTGACAAGTTCCTGTTCCTGCTAGTTCTCCTCCTCATATTGGGTCTGCAATCTGGAATAGCGTATGGGCAATGCAACAGAACTCTGCTCCTAGTGCCAACAAAGGGTACCCCATATTTTCTTTCTTACTAGTTGTCCAACCCCCTATAGGTTGTGAGTTATGGAAACCAAGGCCACCCCTTTCAGCCACCTCCAACGAATGCTGCTGGCCTGCAGTGGGCTATGCTCTACTATCACTAGAGACACAGATCTTTCTTTCTTTCTTTTTTTTTATTAAAGATTTTTATTTGTATAACATATATATGGGTAGTTCCTCAGCATTGATCTTTACAAAGCTTTCCATTACAAATTTTACCCCCAATCCCCTCCCTTCCCCTAGATGGCAGGAAGTCCACTACATGTTAATAATGTTGAAATACTTGACAAGTTGTTCAAGAAAAATCCTATCTACAAGAAAAAAAGAAAATCAGAGAAAGGAAACACAATGCAAGCAAACATCAATAGAGAGCATGGAAATGTTATGTTGTCGTCCATATTTCATATCCCTCTCTCTGGGTGTATATGGTTTTCTTCAGTGAACAATTGGAACTGGTTTGAGACAATTCTTTGTTGCAGAGAGCCATGTCCATCAGAATTGATCATCATGTAATATTGTTGTTGCTGTGTATAATGATCTGGTTCTGCTCATTTCACTCAGCATCAGTTCATGCAAGTCTCTTAAGGCCTCTCTGAAATCGTCCTGCTGGTTGTTTCTTACAGATTAATAATATTCCATAACATTTATATACCATAATTTATTCAGCCACTCTCCAATTGATGGACATCCATTCCGTTTCCAGTTTCTAGCCACTACAAAAAGGACTGCCACAAACATTCTTGCACATGTGGGGGCCCTTTCCCTTCTCTAAGATCTCTTTGGGATATAGGCCAAGTAGAAACACTGCTGGGTCAAAGGGTATGCACAGTTGGATAACTTTTTGAGCATAGCTCCAAACTGCTCTCCAGAATGGTTGGATCCGTTCACAGTTCCACCAACAATGCATCAGTGTCCCAGTTTTCCCACATCCCCTCCAACATTCATCGTTATCTTTTCCTGTCATTTTAGCCAATATGACAGGTGTGTAGTGGTATCTCAGAGTTGTCCTAATTTGCATTTCTCTGATCAATAGTGATTTGGAGCAACTTTTCATATGACTAGAGATGGTTTTAATTTCATCATCTGAAAATTGTCTGTTCATATGCCTTGACCATTTATCTATTGAAGAGTGGCTTGAATTCTTATATATATATGAGACAATTCTCTGCATACTTTAGAAATGAGGCCTTTATCTGAACCATTAAATGTAAAGATGATTTCCCAATTTGATGCTTCCATCCTAATCTTGTCTGCATTCATTTTATTTGTACAGAAACTTTTTAACTTAATATAACCAAAATTATCTAGCTGGTGTACAATTAAGAGTTCCAGATCTTCTTTGGACATAAATTTATTCCATCTCCACAAGTTTGAGAGGTAAACTATACTACGTTCCTCTAATTTGCTAATAATATCACTCTTTATATCTAGATCATGAACCCATTTGGATGTATCTTGGTATGTGGTGTTAGGTGTGGGTCAAGGCCTAATTTCTTCCTCACTAGTTTCCAATTTTCCCAGCAGTTTTTGCTGAATACTGAGTACTTATCCCAAAAACTGGGGTCTTTGGGTTTATCAAACATTAAATTGTTAAAGTTATTGCCTAAATTGTCCTGATATCCTATCCTATGCCACTGATCGACTGCTCTATTTCTTAGCCAGTACCAAATGGTTTTGATGACTGCTGCTTTATAATATAGTTTTAGATCTGATACAGCAAGGCCACCTTCATCTGCCTTTTTTTTTCATTAATTCCCTTGAATTTCTTGAACTTTTGTTCTTCCAAATTACCTTTGCTACTATTTTTTCTAGATCTGTAAAATAATTTCTTGGGAGTTTGATTGGTATGGCACTACATAAGTAAATTAGTTTGGGTAGTATTGTCATTTTTATTATGTTCGCTCTGCCTACCCATGAGCACTTAATCTTTTTCCAATTCAGTAGGTCTGATCTTATTTGTGTGGAAGGTGTTTTGTAGTTTAGTTCTTGTAGTTTCTGACTTTTCCTTGGCAAATAGATTCCCAAATATTTTATCCTATCATCCGTTATTTGGAATAGAATTTCTTTTTTTATCTCTTGATGCTGAACTTTGTTAGTAATATATAAAAATACTGGTGATTTATGTGGATTTATTTTGAATCCTGCAACTTTACTAAAGTTGTGAATTGTTTCTAGTAGTTTTTTAGTTGAGTCTCTAGGGTTCTCTAAGTATATCATCATGTCATCTGCCAAGAGTGATAATTTGGTTTCTTCATTACCTACTCTAATTCCTTTGATCTCTTTTTCTTCTCTTATTGCTAAAGCTAAGCTTTCTAATACAATATTAAATAGTAATGGTGACAATGGGAAGGCTTGTTTCACACCTGATCTTATTGGGAATGGTTCTAGTTTGTGTCTGTTACATATGATGCTTGCTGATGGTTTTAAGTAGATGCTACTAATCATTTTAAGGAAAAGCCCATTTATTCCTATGCTCTCTAGTATTTTTAATAGGAATGGGTGTTGGATTTTATCAAATACTTTTTATGCATCTATTGAGATAATCATATGTTTTTTGTTAGTTTTGTTATTAATATAATTAATTATGCTGGTAGTTTTCCTAATATTGAACCAGCCCTGCATCCCTGGTATAAATCCTACTTGGTCATAGTGTACTATCCTGGGGATCACTTTCTGTAATCTCATTGCTAATAACTTATTTAAAATTTTTGCATCAATATTCATTAGGGAAATGGGTCTATAGTTTTCTTTCTCTGTTTTCACCCTACCTGGTTTAGCTATCAGCACCATATCAGTCTCATAGAAGGAATTTGTTAGTATACGTTCTGTCCCTATTTTCTCAAATAGTTTGTATAGTATTGGAATTAATTGTTCTTTGAATGTTTGGTAGAATTCACATGTAAATCCATCTGGCCCTGGAGATTTTTTCTTAGGGAGTTAATTAATAGCTTTTCTATTTCTTTTTCTAATATGATGCTATTTAAATAATTTATTTCCTTTTCTGTTAACCTGGGCAATGTATATTTTGTAGATATTTCTCCATTTCATTTAGATTATCAAATTTACTGGCATAAAGTTGGGCAAAGTAACTACTAATTATTGCTCTAATTTCCTCTTCATTGGAGGAAAGTTCTCCCTTATCATTCTTGAGACTAACAATTTGATTTTCCTCTTTCCTTTTTCTTATCAAATTAATTAAAGGCTTATCTATTTTGTTGTTTTTTTCATAGAACCAACTCTTAGTTTTATTTATTAATTCAATAGTTTTCTTATTTTCAATTTTATTAATTTCCCTTTTTATTTTTAGAATTTCCAATTTGGTATTTAATTGAGGGTTTTTAATTTGTTTTTTTCTAGTTTTTTTTTTTAAATAATAAGCCGAATTCGTTGATCTTTTCTTTCTGTATTTTATGCAAGTAAGCATCTGGAGATATAAAATTGCCCCTTATAACCACTTTGGCTGTATCCCACAACTTTTGGTAAGTTGTCTCATTGTTGTCATTCTCCTGGATGAAATTATTGATTGTGTCTATGATTTCCTCTTTCATCCATTCATTCTTCAGGATTAGATTATTTAATTTCCAATGAACTTTTGGTCTATTTTCTCCTGGCCTTATATTTCATGTGATTTTTATTGCATCATGATCTGAAAAAGGTGCATTTACTATTTCTGCCTTTCTGCATTTGATTTTGAGGTTTTTTATACCCTAATGCATGGTCAATTTTTGTATAAGTTCCATGGACTGATGAGAAAAAAGTAAACTCCATACTGTCTCCATTCAATTTTCTCCATAGATCTATCATATCTTACTTTTCTAGCAATTGCTTTACCTTCATAGTTTCTTTCTTATTTATTTTGTGGTTTGATTTATCTAATTCTGAGAGAGAAAAGTTGAAATCCCCAACTAGTATTGTTTGGCTGTCTATTTCTTCTTGCATCTCTCTTAATTTCTACCCTAGGAATTTGGATGCTATTGTACTTGGTGCATATATATTTAGTATTGGTATTGCTACATTATCTATGGTACCCTTTAATAAAATATAGTTTCCTTCCTTATGTCTTTTGATTATATCTATCTTTGCTTTTACTTATTCTGAGATAAGGATTGCTACCCCTGCTTTTTTTTGTTCATCTGAAGCGTAATAGGTTCTGCCTTTTACCTTCATCATATATGTGTCACTATGTTTTAGATGTGTTTCTTGTAGACAACATATTGTGGGATACTGGTTTTTAATCCAGTATATCTGCTTCTGCTTTATGGGAGAGTTCATCCCATTCACATTCACAGTTTAAATAACTAATTCTTTATTTCCTGCCATCTTATTTACCCAAGTTATGTTTTCCCCTTTCCTTTCCCCTTTCTCCCTTCCCTCTCCTCAGTATTTTGCTTTTGATGACCCCCTCCCCCAAACAATCCTCCACCCTTTAGATCCCCTACCCCTTTTTTACTCCCCCCTGATTCTTCTATTTTCCCTTCTAATAGTTTGTCCCTTTCTTTTCCTCCTTTCCCTCCCACTTCCCTCTAGCAACAGACAAGTTTCTCTGTGAAATCAAATGTCTGATAGACACTTTTAAAGCTCAAACTGTTGAGAGTAGGATTTATACAATGCTCATCTCCCTCCCTTCTTTCTCTCAATTATATTGTTTTCTTTGCCTCTTCAAGAGACTTTACCTTGTTTTTACCTCCTTTTTTTTAGATCTTTTTTTTACCACCTTTTCCCTCTTTTCCCCAGTATGATAACCTTTCCCCCTCCAGTTTTCTTTTTCATATTATCAAAGTAATATCTAGTTAATTATACCCCCAAACTTTAAGTATCCCCATAGTAGAAATAAAGTTCTCAAGGGTCCTTTCCTTTTTTACCTTTTTATGCTTCTCTTAAGTTCTGTGTTTTCAGGTCGAATTTTTTGTTCAGATCTGGTCTTTTCATTAGAAATAGGTGAAATTCACCTATATCATTAAATGACCATTTTCTTCCCTGGAGGATAATGCTCATTCTAGCTGGATATATTATTCTTGGTTGTAATCCAAGTTCCTTTTCCTTTCAGAATATCTGGTTCCAGGCCCTTCAATCTTTCAATGTGTAGGCTGACAGATCATGTGTGATTCCAGTTATTGATCCTTGATATTTGAATTGTTTCTTTCTAGCTGCTAGCAAAATCTTTCCCTTGGTGTGGTAGTCCTGACATTTAGCCATGATATTCCTTGGGGTTTTAATTTTGGGGTCTCTTTCACAAGGTGATCAGTGAATTCTTTCAATGGTGATTTTGCCTTCTGATTCTACAACCTCAGGGCAGTTTTATTTCAGGATTTCCTGGAAGATAGTGTTTAGATTCTTTTTTTCATCATGTCTTTCAGGAAGTCCAATAATCCTTAGATTTTCTCTCCTAAATCTATTTTCCAAGTCAGTTGATTTTCCTAGGAGATATTTCATATTTTCTTCTATTTTTTTCACTTTTTTGTTTTTGTTTGAGTGATTCTTGAAGTTTTATTGATTCATTCACTTGCATTTGTTTGATTCTTATTTTTAAAGTGTTGTTTTCTTCAGTTACCTTTTTAAGCTCCTTTTGTAACTGCCCAATTTGTCATTGCACTCTTTTTCCATTTCACTAATTTTATTTTTCAATAAATTGGTGTCTTTTTCACATCTCTTTTGCAGGGCATTATATCTTTCTTCCCCTGATCTCAGTTTATTTTCCCATTTATACTTCAGCTCTCTTTTGAGATTCTTTATGTAATCTTCCAGAAAGGCCTTTTGAAAAGGGGACCAGTGGTGGTCCTTGCTGACTTCCTCTGGAGTTTTGTCTGAATGGACCTCAGGATCTGGAGTCTGCCCTTCTTTCTCTCGATAGAAGCTGTCTATGGTGAGAGCTCTCTTTTGCTTCTTCATTTTTTTTTTTTTTAGAGAGCATGTAGGTCTGTTTAAGGCTAGAAAAGTGGTGGATGTGGTAGTTTGCCCTGGGGCAATTCGGCAAATTAACTTAAGGTGCTGTGCCGGTGGGGGCTAGGACTAAGTCTAAATTACTCCTTTAAGAAGGCAAGTCTGCCAGAACACCTGTCCCCAATCAGGGCAGAGTGTCCCGAGTGCCTCAGATATACTCCAGATGTTTGTAGTTTGGAGTTTGGAGTTTCTGCCAGGCTGAGCTGAGTCCCACCCTCACTTCCAGGTTGCACAGAGTAAACTGTTTATCCCTCTGCCCAAGTTAAACAGACCTGATATAAAGTTCTTCAGAGGTAACTGGAAGCAGTGTGCAAATATTTCTGGATTTGTTGACTTGAAGATCAGTTCAGTGGCTTGTTTTATTGTTGATTTGAAAGAAGATCGGAGGAGGACACAGAGAGTCACGTTTTCACTCCACCATCTTGTCTCTGCCTCCCCCAAAATTCGAGACACAGATCTTTCATGCTGACCTTCTATGATGTCTTTGGCTGGAAAATTGTTTCATCTTGTCTTTTTGATGGTTCTGTTCCTTCAGGATTCATTTTTAGGCATTATTTTCAGACTGGAAAGTAATTGGGGAGACCTCAGTTGAATCTTTGCCATTACATAGCCACTTTTATTACCTCCATCTTTTTTCTCTTTCTTTAAAACCCTGAACGGTTAGAAATGAATGTGATAAAAAATTATTAATAATAATTTTAGAAAAAATGTTGTGCCTGAAACTGCTGCTATCCCTCTCAGACTTAAAGGGAGATTGGTGGGGATAAGCAAGAGAATCTGAGGAAACAGGGATGACAGGAGAATCAAATTAATGACAGGGTTGATTTTTTTTTTTTTACTTTTCAGAAACAATTATTTTGTCATAGGTTCTTTCAATATTCTTCCTGTCACTGTTGATTCTGCATAACTTGTAGCATTTTTCATGTTTAATTTAGTTAAAAGAAAGTTACATTCTTTGTTACATCTTGTTCCATCACTTCAGGATTTTGTTTTATTTACTTTTTCACAGTTGTTTTTCTTTTTATTTTAGCTAATGTCTTTATCATGCATCACTTTATATATAGCTTCTTATGGATTTCTGAATATTTTATATAAACCATTCCTGCCTGAACAATAGTATTCTTTCATTTTCATATACCAGAGTTGTTGAATCATATACCTGTCCTTGGGTTCTATTTTTCTATTTATTTAAAAATAACCCTGATTATTGTTCTCTAAAAATTTTAAAAGTAAATTTATTTGTGTCTTTTTCTACATTAGTGATATTTCTCCCAGTAGCTTTCTTCTTATTGTTAAACTATCCCATGAAAAAAAATTAAAACAAAAAGAATTAAGAAAAAGAAGAGGAAAAATTAGCATTTATAATTAATATATAGAAAAATACATAGAGAAAAATATGAAAATAATTGTTTTTGAAACAATATACTAGGAAACCTCTCTTCTCTGATCCTCATAACAATGAATATTTTTTTCTTTCGTCCCTTTTTCATGTCATGAGTCTTTAACCTGGCCAAGCAGAGATGATCAAATGAGATAGTCATCTGAGTAAGCAATTTTAGCTTACTAAAATATAGACATCTATTGAACTTTCAATATTTCCTCAGTTCATAAATCTGTGATTTTACCAATGTTTTTTATTCTTTCTAGCTTTGTGAGATTTGTTTTTTGATTTGATTTAACTTGACTTTTTTTTTTTAATTCACAGCAGTTCATATAGGCCTACCATGGAATGGGGTAATTAGGTTCTGCTTCAAAGAAGAAAATGCTCACATTGATGAAACTATGCATCTGTCAAAGTGGATCTTCTATGTTAAAAGGATGAAGATTAATAGTTTAACATGAATTTTAATCCAATACTTTTTTAACAAATAAATTCAACTGGCATTTAAAAAAAAGGACTTTACAAATATTATCTTGTTTTATGTCATTGATAGAGGGAACTCCTGGTGGAGAGACTTCCTCTGTAAATACAGGCCTGCAACATTTTTTGCAACTTATGGTCATCCAAAACAACCTGGGCCATTGTTAGTCATCTTGACTTTTTGTCTTACTATTGGATTTCAATTGCTCTGAAAGAAAGAGTGAGGCTGATAACTGCAAATATGCCTTTCTTAAATCCAATTTATACTCAAGTCATCACATTGTAAAGTCATTGGTTCACTTCAAAAATGGAGGACCAACAACCACAATAACATCAATATGAAAGGACATAGGAATATGAATTCAATCCATCAATGAAATTATTAATTTAAGAAATTTTTGTGCCAGGCATTTGCTTAGGTCCACAGAACCAATATCTTTTGGAAGTAAGATTGAAACCCAGATCTCCCAAAGTCAGATGTCAGCCCTAATATGCACAATTGTCAGTATTGATTCATAAATAAAAAGCTAATTATGAAGAGATGAACTGTACTATTCTTTAAACAATGAAAAATAATCTTATCTTCATTTCTTATTAGAGAATGGTCAAGGAATTTGAAGAAGAAAATAGAAGGGGGGATTTTGATTGTTTATTTTTAAAGGTTTATCATGTGGTGAAGGTATTAGATTAATCCCATGTTAGTACCTAAGGAGAGAGGTAGGACCAATGGGCAGAGATTACAGGGAAGCCAAGAATTAAGTTCAGTCTGAGGAAAGGTTTCTCTAACAACCAGAGCATTCCAAAAGTAGAATGAGTTGCCTCAGGACATAATGAATTACTTATAACAAGGAATATTCAAGCAGAGGCTTGATGAACCCCCTGCCAGGAATATTGTAGATGGGATTGCTATCATGGCTGGGAAATTTGGTTAGTTGTTCTCTGAGGTCTTCCTTAACTGCAAAATGCAGTTATTATAACATGTATGTATTGAAGATAGTGTTTTCCCATCCTTTGCTAAAGTTTCCCTCTGAAGCTTTTGACTAGAATCATTGACTTTCAAATCTGGAGGGAAACTCAGACATCATCTAGGCCAATTCCTTCATTTTAAAGATCAGGAAACTGAAGCACCGTGGAGAGTTTAAATGAATTTACTCAAATTATACAACCAGTTATTGGTAGGAAACAACATGATGAGTCATATTTGCATGCCCTTTCTTCCCAAATATATTGCAATCTCTTGGAGGAAAGAGACCTCAACTCAATTATTTGTCTGCTTGGAGATATCTTGAAATGGTTCAGTTGTGAAAATGTCTGGATAGTCTACAACACATGGCTTTTCAATAGCTCATACTGTTCATGGAGTTTTTTTGGGCAAAGATACTGGAATGATTTGCCATTACTTCTCCAGTGGGATAAAGCAAATAGGGGTTAAGTGACTTGCCCAGGCTCATATAGCTAGTAAGTATCTGAGGAAGAATTTTAACTAGTGTCTTTTTGCCTTTAAATCCAATATTCTACAATATTCTAGCCCTTATGCCACCTATCTGCCTTCATCTTTCAAAAGATGGGGTAAAGTTTGCATGAGTATTCTGTCTTTTGGAAATTCAATTAGCATGTGATTTAAATTCATTCACTTAATATCACTAAACCAAGTTTTCCTAGTTCATTTCTGCCTGCTTTCTTTCTGATTTTAAAGTTTCTTCTAGATGAATATATACAGGGTTCCAAATGTAACACATACACACATACACACATACACACACACACAGAGTCATTCCTTTCTATTCCTTTTGAATACTGCTATATGCTATGGAAAAATAATGGTCATGGCTTTGCTGGTAATGACTCAAACCATTTCAAGGAGATGAAGAAAATATGATAACTAACCAATAAACTATTGAAAAGCCACATATGTCATAGACCATCCAGACACTGTTATAGCTAAAGAATTTCAATGTTTATTCCAAACAAATGAGATTGATTTATTGACCAGCATTACATAACTGCCATTGTCACATGCAGGACCCTGTGAGCTTTGGAAGAAAATCCCTTCAATTCCATAGTCTTCAGCTTTTCCAACCTTTGATGACCTTATTATAGTGGTCACCATTAAGTTGACAATTTGAATATCAGCTGAGGATGTTTTGAAGAGCCTAGATTAAATGACCTTTGAATTTGGAGGGACTTAGATATGGTCTGTTTCAATTCCTTCATTTGAAGAAATCGAAGCTAAAATCATTTAAACAATATTGTTTAAAAACAGATAAACAAACAAACAAATAACACTGCTCACATTTTTATATCATGTCTAGTTACAGTAACTAGACTTTGTTCTTATGGAGAGTAGAGGCCATATCTCATAGTTCTTTTTTCACTCCTTATTATCTTTTCTCCAGGTCAGCATATATCCAGAGCAAGAGAAACATAACAAAATAAACCAGACTAAATTCCAGTTATGCAACAATCCCAGAAAGTCCAACCAAAGAACCATTTTCACGAATGTATCATTATTGAGGAAGCATTTATCTCATAGTGAAAGAGAAGTAGTTGTTGTGTTCCATAGTTGCTTTATTAATCTGAATTTTTTTTTGACCTGAGTAGAACCCAGCTTTACTTCCTGGGGCTGTCACTATCTGAAATATCCTTGTAGAAGTTGTCTGATGCTTTCCTATTCCTGTATTAAGTACTGACTGCTTCCTCCATCACTACATCCCTTTAGGAGTTAGTGTAGCAGCAGCTACTATTTTATAGTTGTTAATTTTCTGATTCTGCTGTCTGACCCTCAGCATCTATGAATTTCCGGGACCCTGATCCTATTAAGGAGTCTGACCTTGACTATCCTTTCTAATTATCAGTAATTGTATCATGACTTCTAAAGAGCTGGTTCAGTGTGATACTCCAAATCTGTCTGACCACACTGAGCAGTGATCACTGTTGATTTCAATGGGTGTGTTGTTTGAGGATATTGGGTAGAGGTCTTGGACTTAATAATGACAACATGGATAATGATTTACTTTTTAAAGAAATATTGTCCAAGAATGACAAAATTCAAAAGGAATTCATAGGATTTACAGCTGTTTTACCTTTTTATACACTGAGAAACCCAAGGCTTCTAATTTTTAGATCATTCCCAATGTTCTATAGAAAATTAACAAATGCTTAGGCTATAACTGAGATTCCCTCTTGGTAAGTATCTAACTCTTCCCAGTAGATTACACCTGCACTCTCTAGATACCAATGGCTTACTACCACAGAAATTAGTGACAAAATAACTTGATGTTTCTGAGGAAAATTGTCTTTAGAACATGGCTAATTGAGACAACTGTTACCTCATTCGTGTTGTTACGGAAATTGAATGAGTTTTAACTCAGGAAGGAAGAGGGAGATGATTCTGCCAACAAGTATTTAAAAGAGACTGGAAGTGTATAGATGAGATATGGCCTTAGAGTAAATTCACAAACTTTACACAGACATTTGTCTCCTTCACAAAATACATATACAGCACAATTTCAACTCTGTAATTAATTAGCTGTGTGACTTTGAGCAAGTTAATTAACCTCTCTGCATCTCCATTTTCTCCATCTGTAATTTAAGAGATCAATCAATGATCAATGAAGCCTTGTCTAGCTGAAAATACTTTTGTGATTTCCAGTGAGATAATGTGAATAAGGAACTGTGTAAATTTTAAAGAGGTATAAAAACACATTATCATTTGGGGTGTTCTAGAACAAGACTCATATTGGCTTCAGTAAGATTTCATTGTTAAATCAGCATTTATACCTGAGAAATTGGCAAATACTACAAATTGATTTATTATTTAATAGTCTTGTCTTGAGTCAAGTAATGGAAAAAATGTAAATAAGCAGTTTAAATTTTAAAATGTTACATATTTTTTCCCAACCAGAAATATATTTGTTAAACATTTACTAATCGACTCATGGTTATCATTTTTTTAATCTGTCTCTTAGCCAGTACTAAATTAGACTACTCCTTAAACTATCTTTTTATGTGTTATTTATTTTTAGAGAAGGGGCTAGCAGGAAAGTATCTGTTCAACTTTCTATAGGTATTCAGTGAACACTGAGAAAAAACCTCAAGTGCCCACACATACAACCTCCCTGGGCCTTTTTATATGAGGGTATATATAAATGTACAATGCACATGTGCATGCATATACACACATACACATTACAGGCAAATATATACATATAAACACAAATGTATGCATATCTACATATATACACACAAAAATATCATACATATACATACATGCATATATATATGTATAAATGCACAGACACCCACGTATAGAGAAGCAGAAAGAGTTATACACATATATGCACACAAATATTAATATAAACAATATAAATATACAAGCATATACATATGTACATATATATATATATGCCTTTAAATAGCATTATTACAATTTCCAAGTTTTAATGCTTCACAATTTAACACACTCTCCTCACAAAGATCTGTGAGATATGTAGTGAAGGTACTATAATTCTCATTTTATATATATGATTGACCTGGGGCCTACAGAGAGAGTTTTACTGTATTTTCTACAGACTGATGTTCAGTTAGAGATAGTCAAGATGTCAAGTCCAGTCCCTTCACTGCCTGCTGATTTTAAATCCGGTAAACATTTCAGTAGTGTAAATCTTCTCCCAAATCCATAAATAAACCCTTCAATGAGCTTCGACTTCATGTTAGGTGCAGGAAATATAAAGAAAAATATGAAATAGTACTTGATCTCTCCAACCCTCCTCAAAATAGCAATCTGATACAGCTTATACATATACCATCATATTAATCATATTTACACATTATTCATATTGTGAAAGAAGAATCAGAACAAAATGGAAAGACCTACGAGGAAACAACAGCAAAAAGTGAAAACAGTATATTTTGATTCAGACTACTTCTTTTTTTGGATGTGGATAGCCTTTTCTGTCATGAGTGTTTTAGAATTGTCATAGATCATTGTATTGCTAAGAGAAGCAAAGTCTTTCAAAGTTGATCACTTGCACAACACTGCTGTTATTGTATATAATGTTTTCTTGGTTCTGCTCACTTTAGTAAACATTTGTTCAAATAAGTCTTTTTTTCTGGAATCCACCTTCTCATCATTTCTTATAGAATAATAGTATTTTATAACATTCATATATTATAATTCATTCACCATTCCCCAAATGATGGGCGTACCTTGATTTCCAATTTTTTTTGCCACCAAAAAGATTGCTGCTATAAACATTTTTGTGCATGTTGGTCCTTTTCAATTTTTATAGTCTCTTTGGGATACAGACCTAGAAGAGGTCTTTTTGGGTCAAAGGGTTTGCAAATTTGTGTCCTTTGGGCATAGTTCTAAATTATAGAGCTTATCTTTTAAGGAAACTACAGATTCCAAGCATAGAGATTATAAGGGATAAGGTAGGCAAAGACATGGAGATGAGAAATAATGTGTCATGGGTAAGGGATACCAAGACAACTAATTTGTCTGGACAGGAGAGAACGTGAAATGAAATAAACTTGGAAATGTAGATTCAAGCCAAACTGTGAAAGCTTTATATGCCTAACAGGAGTTTGTGTAATGACTAAGACAATGTGATAATATGCTACAACATCTTTTTTTTTTTTCCGGGGGGGGGAGGAGGGAAGTAGGCTACAAAATATTTTCATTTTCTTTTAAAACATTTTATTTAAACATACACTATTTTCACTTGTTGTTCCTCTAATCTCCCTTTGCATGGTTTCCCAAAGCAACTCATTATTTTCAATGTAATTTGTATCATTTTAAAAACTTTATCAAGCAGTTGCTATAAAAAATGCATAATAAAAATTACCTAGAAGCCTCTAATTACTGCATTAGCCTATAATTATTACATGCAAAAAATACAATGTTATACAGAACAACAAACTAGGAATAGGGTTTTAGCTCAACCTAACAAAAACTGTTAAAATAATGGTATGTGTCTGACTTTCTGCCAAAACAGAATACACCACAGTGCATGGCGGTTGCTGCTTCTTACACCGGTGCCGCTCTGATTAAGGGACTTAATGCAGACCACATGCTGGCCTCAGGATTTTGCCAATAGCCACTCAGATGTCTCATTCCTGCTCTTGTGCCTTTGCCTTAAAATTTTCCTGTACTCAGAGCTCCCTCTGAAGTCCAGGACCTAGACCTCAAGGGATGGAACCAAGTAGAAGCAACATGGGTTTTAAACAGATCTTAGGAATAGAAGAAACTCTCTGAAGTTCAAGTGCAAGACACTAACCTATTTACTGTCATTATGGACAAGTCAATTAACTGCTAAGATGACAAGTTACAAATGAGTTTTCTGATCTCAATAGTAGGAGAAATTTTTATTTTCAGAGAATCCAGCTCTGACAAAACCACCAGGACATATATCCATAAAGAGAAGAAAGGGAGGCAAAGAGAGAGGGAGGGGAGGGGAGAGAGGCAGAGAGAGACACAGAAAGACAGACAGAGAGAGAGAAACAGAGAGAAATAGAGAGAAAGAGACAGACAGAGACACAGAGAGAGAGAGAGAGAGAGAGAGAGAGAGAGAGAGAGAGAGAGAGAGGAAGGGGAGAGGGGAGGAAAGGAAAGGGGAAGGGGAAGGAGGGGAGGAGAAAAAGGAGGAGGGGAGGGAAAGAGGGGAGAAGAAGGGAGAGGGGAGGGGAGGAGAAGGAAGAGGGGAGGGGAGGAGGAGAAAGAGAGAGACACACACACAGACAGA
>JAJPUD010017501.1:0-31117 GCA_023553655.1 Myrmecobius fasciatus
ATATGTATACATATATTCGATTTGCCAATATTTTAACATAATTAACATGTAGTGGATATCCTGCCATCTAGGGGAGGGGTGGGGAGTTGGGGGGAAAAATTTGTAACGGAAAGCTATGTAAGGGTTATTGTTGAAGAATTACCCACACATATGTTATGCAAATAAAATAAAAATTAAAAAAAAAAAAGAATTTACAGGCTCAAATCCATCTTCAAGTTAAGGAGCAAAGTTTTTGTCACTGACATTAATTTTGTGGCTTGGACATGAATTAAGGAGTGGTCTGATTCTTATTTCATGTGCAGGTGCCCTATTCATACATAGTTCCCTAGGCAGAACTCAGAGGGCGAGGATGAGGGGCCTTCCTGAGGTGTGTTTTTAGGCATGAAACATCTCCAGGTCAAGTGGCAGGCATCCAATTTTGTACTGTGTCTGCTTTAACTTTAGGCACTTCATTATTGATGCTAATTAGCAACAAGCATCTGGTTATCACTGGCCAGCAAGTTGTTATCTGACAGCCAACCATCTTTTGGACTCAACATCCCAGCTATACAAGGTAAGCTAAGGCAAGGCAGCCTAAGGGAACAAATTGATCTTTTCTAAGTCAATCTAGCCTAGGATCTGTACTACATCATTCCCAAGGCCAGATATCCTGGGGGTTATTACATCATTCCTAAGGTCTACACTTCATCAAGTAGAAGGTTTAAGAAGTGAAATATCTATCTATTAGAATTTCTTATAAAACCACCTATGTTCCACTGTTAATTTTTCTGAATGATTTAGACTGAACTGAAAGAGAAAATTATATTTTAAAAATGCTGATTGGGTTTTATTTTAATTTCTGGTCACTTATTTACTAATCATTGAACTGCATGCTGCACTTAGTTTTATTCCCTAAGGTGATATGCTGCTGCTCTTTTCCATCTTTTATCATCAGAAAATTTCATCAGTGTGTTGTGTATCCAAGCTTTTTTGATTACTAATGAGTATAGTCGATATCCTCAAACCTTGTATTCACTCCTGGGAATTACACTAAGCACATCCTCCTATCTTTGCACAATACCATCAATAACTATTGTGTGTTTGTTCATGAGCCAATTACTTCTACTGTTTGGGATCCCCAAAGTAGAGAATAAATTTAGCTCTAAAGCTGAGCCCCATGGATGTTTTCAATCATTTTCCTCTCTTCTTCTGAACTTTGGCTTTATTGGACAGATAACCCAACTAGGACAATTGCCTGATAATTCTGCCTTCTCCATGACACCATTTATGTTCATTTAAATGTTATTTAATTTTATAAAGAAAGTCATTAATATACATATGTTACACAGACATACATATATATATGTACATGTGGTATGTAGATCAACATAGAGTTATTGCTTCAAATTATTTTGTGTATGGGGTTTTTTTGAAACCATGTAGAAGGTATACAAAGTTCTTTGTCATTAAATTTTAAGTATATATTTCTCTCAGTACCAGCAATTATCTTTGAATCAACATTATAAATATTTTCATCTGAATTGCTGTTGAGGTAGTTTTTTTTTTCCCTCACAAAACAATACACAAAGTTTTTTGAGAGATTAAACCATACTAGAGAAAGCCAGAAAAAAATATATATGTATTTTATATACTGAATGAGAACAATCTCTGTTGGTTAATAATATGTTCAGGGCTATCATAGAAAAATATATGAAATATGAACTTGATTTTTCAGTGCCACATATCCTGAAATCTCCTTCCTTTCCTTTCCTATTCTAAGATGCTACAGATGCCTCAATATTTTCCCTGACTTCCTAGGATCAGTATGCAGTGTTTACATTGTCCAGTTAGTGTACTATTAGTTTATTTCTCTATTTTTCTCTGCCTTCACCCTAACTAATCAAAACCTTTTTTTTTCAAAATAAGGTGTTTAAAAAAGATCTGAAAACAAATTGTTATTATGATGTCAAAAATAATAAATGTTACTGCTTGCAGTACAGATGAATAATAAAGCTTAGACAAGGGGAATGATTCTCTGATGGTTCATTTAAAATAGTATTGACAGTCCAGAGGAAGGAGGGGATATTTAGGGAACATGAGGGGCTTCCTTAATCTCTTGCAAATCAAAATCTATAGCAATATGTTCCCATTGCCTAGCTGTAAGCTTGGTCCTTATTATGCTATATAATCAATGTCATTTACTTCTGGTTTCCATTTTATGGTAAAGTTTATACTTGGAATAGAAAATTGCTCATGGCCTACTAGAATATTTTATAGCTATATAAATAATCTAATAATTGTTCTCTTAGGAGCGAGACTAAAATTACACTTTTTATTTCATTACCATTTGATTATCATTATTTCATTACCTTGTTCAAAAATTATCTAAGGATTACAGAAAAGAATCCATAATGGAACAAGACTGAGAAACTGCAACAAAGAAAGTTATCTAAAATGGAAATCTAGGAAACACAAATCGGAAAGCAATACCAGATTTCATGGAAGGCCTGAGTTAAGGACAGAGAGGGAGAAGGAGGATGAAGCAATTAAGTGCCAAGCAAGTAGAAAGTTAAAGCCACCAGAATCCAAGATGAGAAATTCATTAACTAGAGCCACAGCCCAACACTCAGGAGAATGCTAGAACAAGGAAGAGTCCACAATTCCATTCATTTGCTCACTAGAGAAGATTGGAAATCTCACCTTTAATTTCCTGACACATGAATTCTGTCAGATCAATAAAACATACTTACTGCATGGCATCATGTGCCCAGCACTGGGGTAGGTATTGTGGAGATTGGGAAAAAAGAAAAGCAAAATATTGTTTCTGTTTCTGAGGAGCTTTATCCTTGTTGGGGAGAGAGAGCTTGAGCATAATTAACAAAATTGTTTACAATAGCATATGAATGGAACCATAGTGTAAATAGACTACATAAAGGAATTTTCTGATGAAGTGAAAAGTCCTTCTGAGATATGTCATTTTTTTGTAAAGAAATCCATTTTTTTCATTAGTTTTAGTTTTGTCATTAATCTGCTACTCCTTAAAATAAGATACAACCCTCAAAAGTATCATCTCACTTATATAAGAAGAAAGGAAGAGCAGCTTCAAATAGTCATTTTTATGCCCTAGATCTCTATCTCCCCCAATCACAAAGTTTCTTTGTTCATGTATATATGGGACAAATATATATATATATTTGAATTAAAGCTTTTTATTTGCAAAACATATATATGTGTAATTTTTTTATTAAAAGCTTTTTATTTACAAAACATATGAGTGATTTTTCTACATTGACCTTTGCAAAAACCTTTTTTTTTGTTCAAAGCTTTTCCCCTCCTTCCCCCCACCCACCACCCCTAGATGACAGGTAATCTAATACATGCGAAATTTGTTAAATTATATGACAAATCCAATATATGCATACATATCTATACAGTTATCTTACTGCACAAGAAACATCAGATCTAGAAAGAGAGAGAGAGAAAAAAAACAACCTAAGCAAGAAAACAAAATGCATGGAAATATTCATAGAAAGCGTTCAGTAACCTCAGGCCTCTCTCTGGATGTATATGACTGTCTTCATCGCTGAACAATAGGAACTGGTTTGAAACAAATCATTGTTGAAGAGAACCATGTCCATCAGAATTGATCATCATATAGTCTTGTTGCTGTGTATAATGTTCTCCTGGTTCTGCTGATTTTACTCAGCACCAGTTCATGCAAGTCTCGCCAGGCCTCTCTGAAATCATCCTGCTGGTCGTTTCTTACCGAACAATAATATTCCATGATATTCATATACCATAATTTATTCAGCCACTCTCCAATTGATGGGCATCCTTTCAATTTCCAGTTTCTTGCCATTACAAAAAGGGCTGCCACAAACATTTTTGCACATGTGGGTCCCTTTTCCTCCTTTAAAATCTCTTTGGGATATAGGCCCAGTAGAAACACTGCTGGGTCAAATGGTATGCACAGTTTGATAACTTTTTGAGCATAGTTCCAAATTGCTCTCCAGAATGGTTGGATCCGTTCACAGTTCCACCAACAATGTATCAGGGTCCCAGTTTTCCCACACCCCCTCCAACATTAGTCATTATCTTTTCCTGTCATTTTAGCCAATCTGACAGGTGTGTAGTGGTACCTCAGAGTTGTCTTAATTTGCATTTCTCTGATCAAGAGTGATTTGGAGCACCTTTTCATGTGACTAGAAATAGTTTCAGTTTCTTCATCTGAAAATTGTCTGCTCATATTTTTTGACCATTTATCAATTGGAGAATGGCTTGAATTCTTATATATTTGAGTCAATTCTCTATATATTTTAGAAATGAGGCCCTTATTAGAACTTTTGGATGTAAAAATATTTTCCCAGTTTACTGCTACCCTTCTAATCTTGTCTGCATTCATTTTCTTTGTACAAAAACTTTTTAACTTGATATAGTCAAACTTATCTATTTTGTGATTAATGATAATCTCTAGTTCTTTTTTGGTGACAAATTCCTTCCCCCTCCACAGGTCTGAGAGGTAAACCATCCTACATTGTTCCAATTTGTTTATAATATCATTCTTTATGCCTAGATCATGAATCCATTTTCACCTAGTCTTGGTATATGGTGTTAGGTGTGGGTCAATGCCTAGTTTCTTCCATACTAGTTTCCAATTTTCCCAGAAGTTTTTGTCAAATAGTGACTTTTTATCCCCAAAAGGGGGGTCTTTGTGTTTATCAAACACTAGATTGCTATTGTCATTGAGTATTTTGTCCTGTGAACCTAACCTATTCCACTGATCCACTACTCTTATTTCTTAGGCAGTAGCAAATGGTTTTGATGACCACTGATTTATAATTTAGTTTTTGATCTGGTACAGCTAGGCCACCCTCCTTTGCATTTTTTTTTCATTAATTCCCTTGGAAATCTTGACTTTTTGTTTTTTTCAGATGAATTTTGTTATTTTGTCTAGGTCAGTTAAATAATTTCTTGGGAGTTTGATTGGTATAGCACTAAATAAATAGATTAGTCTAGGTAGTATTGCCATTTTTATTGTAATTCCTTGACCTATCCAAGAGCACTTGATATTTTTCCAATTGTTTAGATCTGATTTATTTTTATTTATTTTTAATTTTTTTTATTATTATAAAATTATTTTATTTAGATCTTTATTTGTGTGGAGAATTATAAAATTATTTTATTTAGATCTTTAGTTGTGTGGAGAGTATTTTGTAGTTTTGCTCATATAGATCCTGATTTTCCCTTGGCAGATATATTCCCAAATATTTTATACTATCAAAAGTTATTTTAAATGGAATTTCTCTTAATATCTCTTGCTGTTGCATTTTGTTGGTGATGTATAAAAATGCTGATGATTTATGTGGATTTATTTTGTATCCTTCAACTTTGCTAAAGTTGTGGATTAATTATAATAGGTTTTTAGTTGATTCTCTAGGGTTCTCTAAGTAGACCGTCATATCATCAGCAAAGAGTGATAATTTGGTTTCCTCATGACCTACTCTAATTCCTTTTATCTCTTTTTCTTCTCTTATTGCCAAGGCTAGCATTTCTAATACAATATTGAATAGTAATGGTGATAGTGGGCAACCTTGTTTCACCCCTGATCTTATTGGGAATGATTCCACTTTATCACCATTAGATATGATGCTAGCTGATGGTTTTAAATAGATGCTACCGACTATTTTAAGGAAAAGTCCATTAATTCCTATACTCTCTAGTGTTTTTAATAGGAAAGAATGTTGGATTTTATCAAATGCTTTTCATTTTTGGGGGGTTTGTTTTTTGTTTGTTTTATTTTATTTTATTTTCTTTGTATAACATATGTGTGAGTAATTCCTCAACATTAACTCTTACAAAGCTCTCTGTTACAATTCCCCCCCCCAACTCCATCAAACGCTTTTTCTGCATCTATTGAGATTATCATATGTTTTTGTTAATTTGGTTATTGATATACTCAATTTTGTTAATAGTTTTCCTAATATTGAATCATCCCTGCATTCCTGGTATAAATCCTACTTGGTCTTGGTGTATTATTCTGGGAATGATTTTCTGTAATCTCTTAGCTAATATTTTATTTAAGATTTTTGCATCAATATTCATTAGGGAGATTGGTCTATAATTTTCTTTCTCTGTTTTTGTTTTACCTGGTTTAGGTATCAGTACCATGTCTGTGTCATAAAAGGAATTTGGTAGGAGTCCTTCATTCCCTATTTTTTTGAATCGTTTATATAATATTGGAGTTAATTGTTCTTTAAATGTTTGGTAAAATTCACATGTGCATCCATCTGGTCCTGGGGATTTTTTCTTAGGGAGTTGATTAATGACTTGTTCTATTTCTTTTTCTAAAATGAGACTATTTAAGTATTTTGTTTCCTCTTCTGTTAATCTGGGCAATCTATATTTTTGTAGATATTCCTCCGTTTCACTTAGGTTATCAAATTCATTGGCATAAAGTTGGGCAAAGAAACTCCTGATTATTGCTCTAATTTCATCTTTATTGGTGGAAAGTTCTCTCTTTTCATTGTTGAGACTAACAAATTGATTTTCCCCTTTCCTTTTTCTAATCAAATTAACTAGTGGTTTATCTATTTTGTTGGTTTTTTCATGAAACCAACTTTTTAGTTTTATTTATTAATTCAATAGTTTTCTTACTTTCAGTTTTATTAATCTCTCCTTTTATTTTTAGGATTTCAAGTTTGGTACATTGGGGGTTTTTAATTTGTTCTTTCTCCAGCTTTTTTAGTTGCAGGCCCAATTCTTTGATTTTCTCTTTCTCTATTTTATGCCAATAAGCATTTAGAGATATAAAATTTCCCCTTATTACTGCTTTGGCTGTATCCTACAAATTTTGGTGTGTTTTCTCATTATTGTCATTCTCTTGGATGAAATTAGTAATTGTGTCTGTAATTTGCTGTTTCATCCATTCATCCTTTAGGATAAAATTATTTAGTTTGTAATTGCTTTTTCGTCTATTTTCTCCTGGCCTTATATTGAATGTTATTTTTATTCCGTCATGATCTGAAAAAAAATACATTTACTATTTCTGCCTTTCTGCATTTGAGTTTGAGGTTTTTGTGTCCTAACACATGGTCAATTTTTGTATAAGTTCCATGAACCACTGAGAAAAAAGTAAACTCCTTTCTGTCTCCATTTAATTTCCTCCAAAGATCTACCATACCTAACTTTTCTAACATTTTGTTTACCTCCTTAACTTCTTTCTTATGTATTTTCTGGTTTGATTTATCTAGTTCCGAGAGAAGGAGGTTGAGATCCCCCAGTATTATAGTTTTGCTCTCTATTTCTTCTTGCATCTCTTTGAACTTTCCCTCTAGGAATTTCCATGCTATAACTCTTGGTGCATATATGTTTAGTATTGATATTGCTTCATTGTCTATATATATACATATATATACATATATATATGTATATATGTGTGTGACCCTTACAAAGCTTTCTGTTACAAATTTCCCCCCCTAACCCCCATCTCTCTCCTAGATGATAGGAAGTCTACGATATACTAATTATGTTAAAATATTTGAGAAATCGAATATGTGCATACAAATTTTTACAGTTATCTTGCTGTACAAGAAAAGTTGGATCTACAAGAAAAAAAAAAAATCTGAGAAGGGAAACATATCAATAGAGAGCATGAAAATCTTATGTTATAGTCCACATTCATATGTCTCTCTCTGGGTGTATATGACTTTCTTCATCACTCAACAATTGGAATTGTTTGAAACATTTCGTTGTTGAAGAAAACCATGTCCCTCAGAATTGTCATAATATAGTCTTGTTGTTGCCATGTATAATGATCTTCTGGTTCTGCTTACCTCACTCAGCATGGGACAAATATATTTAAAAATATTTTTCTAGTGCATAATAAAAACAAAATAAGAATTAATGTGCTATAGTAGATCGGGAATTAACCTTATAACTAAGAAGATTTGAATTAAAGAGATTAATTCTAAGACCATGGACAAATTATTTAGCTCATCAGGATTTTAGGAAACTATCTAATAATATAAGATATAAAGGAGTTACCTTTCTAAATCTGAGAATAAAGTTTTGAAATAGAATTTGTCACCCGGATGAAAATATAGGCAAATAGACTTTGTTTCCCCTGATAACTCATTTAAATTAAAAAAAAAATCATCCTTGGAAAAAAATATTTCTATTGTGATTATTTCATGTTTTATGTTTGATTCATTCAAGTTTATCCTCATAGATGTTATGGTAGTCCCAACTACAATCCCACTTCCTACAGGAAGCCTTCCTCAACTTCTTTGAATTTTTATACCTTCTCTCTGTTGATTATTTTTAAATTTTCCTGTATATAGCTTATTTTATATATATTTACTTGCATGTTTTTCTTCTATTACATTGTAAAGTACTTGAGGGTAGCAGACTGTCTTTTACTTTTAAAAAAAAATATCCCCAGTACATAGTAGTGTCTGACTCATAATAAATATGTATTGAATTGGATTGAGTTAGGTCAAACTATGACATGGCTTTTGACCCTGAAGTATTCCTGACCCATGATATTTACCAGATTTTCAAGATATGAAGCTATGTGAGCTCTTAACTGTTAGTGACTTCTTAAATTTTTTTTTCCAAAATGATGAATACATAACTTTTCTGAATGTCATTCTCCCACTCCCTTTAAAAAAAAACTTTATTATAGGAAATGGCTCTTTAGAATAGAGAGTGGGTAAAAATAGAATGGGAAATGAAGGTGTAAGAAAAATAAGTTATCAATACAAATTTAAATTTAAAAAAAATTAAATACTAAAAGCTTAGGGTCACTTAGTTTGTGATAGAGTGATATGCAGAATATTTGTGTAAGATCTCATGATAAATTAGTAATTTACATACAGAAAGAGAAGCACTTCATAACAGGAAGAAATATTGTACAGATTCCTTAGTAAAAAATAATGGATGCCTTTGCCAATTTATAGAGAAAAATTTTGAATTCTTGACAAGTAATTAATAAGGAAAAGGAAAATTGAATGGAATGACTTAATAGTTCAATGGTTGTTGCTTCTTTGCTTCTGACCTCTCTCTTTACTATAGAAATGGAAATGATCACCAAATAAGCATCATTTTTTGTGATAATATATATGAATGAATAAGAATTATAAATAATTTTGTAAGCCAACAAAGCAATTATTGCTTTTAGACATTATTATATACAAAAAAACTTGATGGTCTTTGTGTATAGGAAATATTAAAGAACTCAGTATCGTGAAATCTGTTTCTAAGATATTTAATGGTCTATTTTGTTTTAAATATTTCACAAATCATTGGAATTTAAGGCCATTGTAGAAAAATTGAGATTTCAATTCACTTTTCTCAATTTTAGTTGGATTGTTCCATGGGCAAAGATGTTGAAGTAATCCTAATATTTAACATAGTAATTTTGTTAGATTGAGTAATATAAATTCACGATAAAAATGAAGTAGCATAACATGCTATCTAGGCCAACTGAATTGCTTAGTACTGCTATAAAGACTTTGCCATATGCTCAATCTATAGAATTAAAGATTCTAACACATGTCTTTATCAAACATATCGTTCAAATTATGTTCCTCTAGTTTATTAATGAAGTCAATAATGTTGCAGATATTTTTAGATTAGGCTTGCAGTAGGCTCCTGAGACTAACCTGAGCCTGAAAGAAAGGGGAATAACTAAGCAAAAGATAACTCACTGAAATGTGTGCACCAGGAAAACTATTCTCTCTGGATCAGTTTCTCATCTGTCTCAGGACCTTGTCTAAGCTGTTTCAAGCCTGGCACTTTGATTGACTTCAAAGGTAGCTCAGTGCTTATATTAACTTTGTGGGGGCATGGAACTGTGCCAACAAACTGTACCTTCTTTCATCAAAAGCAGTGAACCATATTTCTAAACAAGTGACCATTAATAAAGAAGTGATTAAATTGGGAAAGGAATAAAACACCTATATAAAATAGGTAAAGAGAGTGAATGATGAGCTCTGACATCTAAATAATTTTTTTTCCTAAAAAAATGACATCTGTAAGTAATTTCCTTGCAATTGAAGTTAGGGATTGAATGCATTCTTTAATGAGGGTTCTGGTATTATCATCATAGAATAGTAGTGCAGTGGGAGATCATTATTGCTCATACTGAAAGTAATGCTAACCATAAAATGAATTCAGTATTCAAAAAGAGGATATATATCCTTTATAATCCCATTGCATTATAATGAATACACATTACCTAATATTCACTTTCATTCACATTGAAATCTTTCTCTGTCCTCATGAAAGCTCAGATGCATGGAACATTGTAATTTCTGCTCCTATACTCACTGTTTCCATCTCTGTACAAAAAACTAGACCTTTAATCTATGCAACACTTCAAAATGATGTTTTGATTTTTCCCTAATTGGAATATATTTCTCTTTACATAAATAACATCAACACATTTCATGCCATTGGATTACTTAGTTTAGAGGTGGATAGAACTTTTGAGATGATCTGAGAGACAACATGGAAGCTGAATTTGGAGTAACAAGAATAGAATTTTGATCCTGAGCGCTGATTATTTCTATTGCAAACTTGGACAAGTAACTTCATATCTTATGTGATTACTCACATGTATAATGAGGATTTTGGACTGGATCTGGCTTCTATCTCTAAATCTATATTCTCAAAATATGATCAAGTCACTTGTTAAAAATATTTATCTGAAAAATCTCATTTTATTCTGAACTTAAGAAGTTCATGAAGGCAACTGAAGGAGATACTGGTAGAATCTTTATTGACTGACCAGGAATCAAAAGTACAGATCATTCATTGAATCCCAGGGCATCACCAGTCACCTTGATTTTTGTCCTGCTCCTGGATTTTGATGACCGAAAAAGGATATGAGACTGATAAGTTTTGCAATTCTGTTTCATTTAAATACAGTTCCCACATAAGTCAAGTCATAACTCCATGATGTCATCAGTCCTTTTCAAAAGTGAAGAAAAAACACCCCAAACAATTGTCTCCAAGAAAAGAAAATCATCTTCATCACCATCATCATTATTAAAAGAATGAGATTCAAAAAGTTATCAGCTCTAACTCCTTATTTTAAATGTGAGGAAAATGAAACTCAGAAAAATTAAATAATTTATTTACCGTCATGACAATAGCAAGCTTCAGAGCTGAGGTTTAAGTCAGCCTTCCCTGATTATAAAGTGACAACACTTTCTAAGGTGCTAATGTTTCCAGACAACTTTCTAGGACTTACAAAGAAGAGGGAGAATCATCATTTATATCATGCTTACTATGTTCCAGGTATAACACTAAGCTCTTTTAAAAATATTCCTTTTAACCCCCAATCAAATACCAAACTTGAAATCCTAAAAATAAAAGGAGAGATTAGCAAAATTGAAAGTAAAAAAAAAAAAACTAATCAATTAATTAATTGATTGATTAATTAATAAATAAAACTAAAAGTTGGTTTCATGAAAAAACCAACAAAATAGATAAACCTCTAGTTAATTTAATTAGAAAAAGGAAAGAGGAAAATCAAATTGTTAGTCTCAAAAATGAAAAGGGAGAACTTTCCACCAATGAAGAGGAAATTAGAGCAATAATAAGGAATTACTTTGCCCAACTTTATGCCAATGAATTTGATAACCTAAGTGAAATGGAGGAATATCTACAAAAATACAGATTGCCCAGATTAACAGAAGAGGAAATAAATTACTTAAATAGTCCCATTTCAGAAAAAGAAATAGAAGAAGTCATTAATCAACTCCCTAAGAAAAAATCCCCAGGACCAGATGGATTTACATGTGAATTCTACCAAACATTTAAAGAATAATTAACTTCAATATTATATAAACTATTCGAAAAAATAGGGAAGGAAGGACTCCTACCAAACTCCTTTTATGATACAGACATGGTACTGATACCTAAACCAGGTAAAACAAAAACAGAGAAAGAAAATTATAGAGCAATCTCCTGAATGAATATTGATGCAAAAATCTTAAATAAAATATTAGCAAAGAGATTACAGAAAATCATTCCCAGAATACTACACCATTACCAAGTAGGATTTATACCAGGAATGCAGGGATGGTTCAATATTAGGAAAACTATTAACATAATTGACTATATTAATAACCAAATTAACAAAAACCATATGATAATCTCAATAGATGCAGAAAAAGCATTTGATAAAACCCAACATCCATTCTTATTTAAAACATTAGAGAGTATAGGAATTAATGGACTTTTCCTTAAAATAGTCGGTAGCATCTATTTAAAACCATCAGCTAGCATCATATGTAATGGTGATAAAGTGGAACCATTCCCAATAAGATCAGGGGTGAAATAAAGTTGCCTGCTATCACCATTACTATTCAATATTGTATTAGAAATGCTAGCCTTGGCAATAAGACAAGAACAAGAGATTAAAGGAATTAGAGTAGGTCATGAGGAAACCAAATTATCACTCTTTGCTGATGATATGATGGTCTACTTAGAGAACCCTAGAGAATCAACTAAAAAACTATTAGAATTAATCCACAACTTTAGCAAAGTTGCAGGATACAAAATAAATCCACATAAATCATCAGCATTTTTATACATCACCAACAAAATGCAACAGCAAGAGATATAAAGAGAAATTCCATTCAAAATAACTATCGATAGTATAACATATTTGGGAATATATCTGCTAAGGGAAAGTCAAGATCTATATGAGCAAAACTACAAAACACTCTGCACACAAATAAAGTCAGTTCTAAACAATTGGAAAAACATCAAGTGCTCTTGGATAGGTCGAGTGAATATAATAAAGATGGCAATACTACCTAAACTAATCTATTTATTTAGTGCTATACCAATCAAACTCCCAAGAGATTATTTAACTGACCTAGAAAAAATAACAACAAAATTCATCTGGAAAAACAAAAGGTCAAGAATTTCAAGGGAATTAATGAAAAAAAATGCAAATGAGGGTGGTCTAGCTGTACCAGATCTAAAACTATATTATAAAGCTGTGGTCATCAAAACCATTTGGTACTGGCTAAGAAATAGAGTAGTGCATCAGTGGAATAGGTTAGGTTCACAGGACAAAATACTCACTGACAATAGTAATCTAGTGTTTGATAAACCCAAAGACCCCAGTTTTTGGGATAAAAACTCACTATTTGACAAAAACTGCTGGGATAATTGGAAACTAGTATGGAAAAAATTAGGCACTGACCCACACCTAACACCATATACCAAGACTAGGTGAAAATGGATTCATGATCTAGGCATAAAGAATGATATTATAAACAAATTGGAACAATGTAGGATGGTTTACCTCTCAGACCTGTGGAGGGGGAAGGAATTTGTCACCAAAGAAGAAGGTCATCATTAATCACAAAATAGATAAGTTTGACTATATCAAGTTAAAAAGTTTTTGTACAAACAAAATGAATGCAGACAAGATTAGAAGGGTAGCAGTAAACTGGGAAAATATTTTTACATCCAAAGGTTCTGATAAAGGCCTCATTTCTAAAATATATAGAGAATTGACTCAAATATATAAGAATTCAAGCCATTCTCCAATAGATAAATGGTCAAAAGATATGAACAGATAATTGTCAGATGAAGAAATTGAAACTATTTGTGGTCACATGAAAAGGTGCTCCAAGTCACTATTGATCAGAGAAATGCAAATTAAGACAACTCTGAGATACCACTACACACCTGTCAGATTGGCAAAAATGACAGGAAATGATAATGATAGCTGTTGGAGGGGATGTGGGAAAACTGGGACACTGATACATTGTTGGTGGAACTGTGAACAGATCCAACCATTCTGGAGAGCAATTTGGAACTATGCTCAAAAAGTTATCAAACTGTGCATACCATTTGACCCAGCAGTGTTTCTACTGGGCCTATACCCCAAAGAGATTTTAAAGGAGGGAAAGGGACCCACATGTGCAAAAATGTTTGTGACAGTCCTTTTTGTAGTGGCAAGAAAGTGGAAATTGAAAGGATGCCCATCAATTGGAGAATGGCTGAATAAATTATGGTATATCAATGTTATGGAATATTATTGTTCTGTAAGAAATGACCAGCAGGACGATTTCAGAGAGGCCTGGAGAGACTTGCATGAACTGATGCTGAGTGAAATCAGCAGAACCAGGAGAACATTATGCACAGCAACAAGACTATACGATGATCAATTTTGATGGACATGGTTCTCTTCAACAATGATGTGATTCAAAGCAGTTGTTCAGTGATGAAGATAGTCATATACATCCAGAGAGAGGCCTGTGGGAACTGAGTGTGAACCACAACACAACATTTTAACACTTTCTGTGAATATTTCCACGCATTCTGTTTTCCTTCTTAGGTTGTTTTATTTCTTCTTTTCTTTCTAGATCTGTTGTTTCTAGTGCAGTAAGATAACCATATAGATATGTATGCATATATTGTATTTGTCATATAATTTATCCTATTTAGCATGTATTAGATTAGCTGTCATCTAGGGGTGGGGGTGGGGGGAAGGAGGGGAAAAGCTTGGGAAAAAAAGTTTTTTAGCAAAGGTCACTGTAGAAAAATCACTCATATGTTTTGTAAATAAAATGCTTTATTAAAAAAAATAAAAAAATAAAAATAAAAATATTCCTTTTAGTACTTCTACTCCTACTGCTGCTGCTGCTGCTACTACTACTACTGCTATTAATATTAGTACTATTATTACTACTAGCTAATATTTTTATAGTCCTTACTTTGTTCCAGGTTTTGTACTAAGTACTTTACAATTATTATCTCATTTGAACCACTAAACAATCCTGTGAGGTAAGTGTCATTAGTATCCCAATTTTAAAATTGAGAAAATGGAGGTTAAATAGGGAGCAAACAACTTGTCCATGGCCACACAGCTAATTACTATGTGAGTCCCAATTTGAATTCAGGCCATCCTAACTCCAGCTCTAAAACCCTATCTCTTAAGCCACTAAAAATTCCAAAAAAAAAAATGGAAATCTAGCATTTTTTCCTGGAAATTTGTAACAACAATATGTTTCCATAAAAAGCCAGGATAGAACAGGATTTATAACCACAGTATTTTGATTTTCTTTCCCTTACTCTCAAATTTAAAAGAGAACATTCATGGGCCACAAGAAAATTTCTGACTATAATTTTAATCAATTAGTACTAATTATATAAATATATTTAGGGGGATAAAATTATAAATTTATGGTTCTGAAGTTGCATGATTTTTTTTCTCATATTGTACTTTGCTACTTTAGAACATTCTATGTTGAAGGAAGTGATAAAAGATAAATGCAATTGCTTGAAATTGCTCAGAAAATCGTCAGGTTTCTTTCTGGTTCTTACACTAACTTTCTGTAAGACCTTAGAAAAGAAACCTAATCAATTTCACCACATATATAGGAAAGAATTTGAAAAAGATGGTTGCAAAGGTGCATTCCAGCTCCAGAGTTATGTCTAAGAAAATGTATCTAAGTATGTATCTAAGTATGTATCTAAGATCTTTGTCATCCATGAGTTCCTCATTGTCAGTGGGAGCAGCAGAGATATTGCTGGATCTTTTCACTCAAACAGAATAATGCTAATGAAATGAGGATAATTTTGCTATGTGCACTTTAGTAGTTATGAAGTAAAAGAAAAATATCAAAATACTAGAGATTAATGTTTACTGGAGAATAAATACTCAGGGTCTATCCACTTGCACCCTGGTGGCTGTGGCTGTTTCTTTTATATTCATTCTAAGGGAGAGAGCTAAAAGCTCACTAGGAATGAGAAATGAACTATTATTCACCTAGAAAAAGTTATGCACTGGGAAGTTGCAGCTCCATTCCTGTTAAATAAAATTGTGCCCAGTATTGATATATATGAACCAATTTATATATATGGAGCAAGGAGAAGATGGTATTGTGTCTGTATGCTATAGGCTGAGTTAAGGCCAACAGAGCAATTGGTTTGGAGGAATTTCAACCAGATGAATGAAGTCTTCATCCTCTGCCTCTTCCCCATAAATGATTCCTTCTTTAGAGAGATGCATCTGGGTTTTTTTTGTTTGTTTGTTTGTTTTTGTTTTTACTAATTCTCATTTTCAGTAGTTGTTGATTTTTGCTTTTGCCAGTTGCTACAAAGAAACTATGTCCATTAGAATATTATATTTATTGTGTATATTCTTGGACAGGTACATGGCAAGGTAACCAAAAAGAGAGAGGGTTACAGTTTCATAATTGTTGGGAATATTTCTAACAATGGAGCTGAGTCACCCTGAAAAGAAATTTTTAAAAATTCTCATTTATAGCTTCCTAAATTGAAAAACAGACCAAGTGAATCAGGATGAAAAAGCATAAAAATCCAAGCATAATTCAGCCTGTGTGTCTGTGTGTGGAGGGGGTTGTAGGAATGGGAGCAGAAGGGTGATCGAGAAGGCTTGGGATTTGATCTGCTTAGGCCATTTGCTTCCAGCATCTTTGATCCCTTTAATCTCATACTTGTTAAAGAAGCCTACTCCACCACCACTTCTCCTTCCCCCTCTTTAAGGGTCATAGATGAGGGAATTGGAAGAAGAAATAATAACCACAAAGGCAGAATTTAGGAACTGAGAAAACCATTCACAAGAATGAAGGCTAGTCAAAATAAAGTATTTTTTTAAATTTATGTATCAACTCTTCACTTGATATGTTTATATGCATCATATATGTGTGTATACATATTAATATCAATTCATATACATACATATATATTTTATATGTAAATATATTTCACATGTAATACTAAATATTTTAGATAGATGTAATTGTGATTAGCCTTATTTTACCAAAAGATATCCTAGAATTTAGGTATAAATCAGTTTCCTACGAGCTAAATTTCATGTGAAATGTTTTAAGATAGCTCAGTGTTCAAAACATCCCTATTTGCAATGCAAATATTAATATCTTCTTTTATGTGTTTTGTAAGTTAGATGCTAAAAATATTTGAAGTTAGATAAACATGTAGTGTTTTAAAAATAAATAGACTATAATCAAGAAAGCATTTTTTAAAGTCAAATTGGATATTTTAATCAGAAGGAGGTATATACACAAATATGCACACACATATATAATAAAGTTTCCTTGATAGGTATTTAATACAAAGTCAATAAATATAAATTGCTGTATTCAAGAGGCAGAGTCATTGAAAAATAACTCTAGGAACAGACTAATGAAATATATTTCATGGCATCAGCACATTTAAAATCAATCAGTACCTCTACCTGACACTTTTCATTTTCCCCCCAATTAAAATAAAATTGTGAAACCACAAAGCAATTTCAGGATTTATTTGAGCAAAATAGTTTCCGACAAATCAAAAACCACAGGTCCTTGTCTTGGACCTTGGTACTTCTTGCTCTGGATGAGTGCCATTGCTTGATATAATGAAACTAAAGCCCTTTCAAAGGATTATCTTTAAAATATTGGTTTATTTAAAGGGATAAAATGCCATTAACCTCTGTCACAATCCAATTTTTCATTTGTGAAATCTACATAAAAAGGATATAACTTATGAGTGAAGCAGTCCTAAATTTTTAACTGAGCTGACCAGAAATATGTTCTTCATGAAATGGGAAAAAAAAAGTTTTCTTCCCTTCAGTGAGTTTTTTAAAAAAATAATTTTTTGTGGTAGTAAGGATAGATTTCCTGTGGCTTGCTCCATCTGAACAAAAAAATTCATATTGTGGGGGAAGCTAGGTGGTGCAATAGATAGAGCATCAGCTTGAAAGTCAGGAGGACCTGAGTTCCAATCTGGTCTCAGACATTTAACACTTCCTAGCTGTGTGACCCTGGGAAAGTCATTTAACCCCAATTGCCTCAGGAAAAAAAATTAATATTGCTGAGTTGGCAAGTAAAACAAATTCATCATGATATTTTGCTTCATTATTTTAAGGAAAAACAATAGGATGCAATTTTTCTTGTTCATTTGGTTTATAAGGTCCTGTTCTCAGGAGGGCAGCCAGAAAGCACAGTAGGATAGTATGGTGGATTTGAAGTCAGGAAGGCCTGAGTTAAAATTCAGCCTTAGACGCATACTAGCTGTGTGACTCTGGGCAAGACATTTAAGCCTTTTTATGTCAGTTTCCTTTTCTGTAAAATCAGCTGGAAAAGGAAATGGAAAATCATTACAATAACTTTGCCAAGAAAATTCCAAATGGAGTTATAAAGAATCAGGTGTGACTGAAAATGGCTAAATGAAACTTCTTTCCCCTCCCCCTCACATATGTATTTTAAAATACTCATTTCTTTATAAATCATGCGGAGAGAGAAAAACAAAACAAAACAAAAGGGAAAAACCATGACAGAAGAAAAAGAAAAAAACAGGAAAAAAACTGAGCATAGCATATACTGATTTGCATTCAATCTCCATAGTTCTCTTTCTGGAAGCAGATGACATTTTCTATTCAAAGGTTATTGGGATTGCCTTGGATCACTGAACCAGTGAGAACAACCAAGTCTTTCACAGTTGATCATTACACAATTTTGCTGTTATTGCATACACTGTATTCCTGGTTCTGCTTGTTTCTCTCAGCATCAGTTCATGTAAAATCAGCGTGTTCATTATTTTTTTACAGAACAATAATATTCCATTACTTTCATATACCATAACTTATTCAGCCATTTCCTAATTAATGGGTATCTAGTCTAAATAACACATTTTCAGGAATTTAGAGTCAAATTGGGAAGAAAATATATAAAAGTATCTGAAAAGCAAAGACCAGAGCTAGGGAAATGGAGGTACCTGGGAGTGGAGGCTGGAGAGGTTGATGGTTTTGATGTTCAGTAATTTAAGAATAAGACCAATAGGAAAATGAAAGCAGCTGTGCCTGTTTCGTTTCACAAAATTCATGCTGCAAGAGTAACTACCAATGGAAGAAGTGAGGTGCACCTTATGCAGGGATATTGCAAGGTGAACAGGTTACAGTCATGTTGGCATTATCCAGGATGAGGAAACAGATGCCTAGGGAAGCTGCAGGTTGAGTCTACAAAATTAGGAACAAGGTCAAGAGGGAAATAACAATTAGAGAAAAAAAGCAAATTAAAAGTGCTTCATGGTTTCACCTCAAATCCGTCAGATTAAATTAGGATGACAACTAGAAGGATTACAGGAAAACAGTTAAATACTAGTGTACTGTTGGTGGGACTGTGAATTGGTTTGGTCATTTCAGAACTTAATCTGGAAAAATGACTCTAATAGTCATCAAACTATGCTACCTTTTGACCCTTCCCTAGTCCCCAGTCGAAAACAAGATGAAAGAGACCCATGTGCACAAAATATTTAGAGAATGTCTTGGTAATAAAATATTGGAATTAAGAGTAGAATTTTCTTATCAGAGAATTGCAAAATACTCTGTGGTTTATGAATGCAATAAAATAGTATCATGATATAAGATATGACAAAATGGTTAATTCCAGAGGTAGCTGGGATGAATTTAATACAATAATTCAAGGAGAGGTAAATAGAACCCAAACAATTTAAAAAACAATATTATAGAGAAAAAAATAACTTCAAAATATTATGATTAACACAATGATAAATCATAATGATGAAACATGACATTCACCTCCTATCAGAGAGAGAATAAATTTAAAATTCAGTAAGACAAATGATTTCCAATATAATCAATGAGGAAAATAGCTTTAATGGACCATGTACTTATGCATTAATATTTTTTTGTTAATTTGCTAAGTATTCGAGGTGAAGTATATAGTAGAAAGGACATATTAATAAAACAATAATAATACAAAATGACATCAGGAATTCAGGCACTATCAGATCTTAAAGTCTTGTTAAATGATATCACAATAAATTGCCTCAACTCTATGAGTTAAAAAAAAATTAAACTGTGATTTCATTAGTATAGCATGTTGGCAATTAGTAAAGTCTTTCTATCAATGCATATTAAGGTTTATATTCCCTCTGTGTGTGTGTGTGTTTGTGTGTGTGTGTGTGTGTGTCTCCCTGTTTCTCTCTCTCTCTCTCTCTCTCTCTCTCTCTCTCTCTCTCTCTCTTTCTCTTTTCCAATCAGAATTAAGTGACTTTCCCAGAGTCATCCAGCTAGTAATTATCTAAGGTCATATTTAAAATCAAGTCATCCTGATACCTGGTCCAGTATGCTATCCCCTGCACCACCTAGCTGCTCCTATCATATATAGTCTTAAACAGTGAATTGGGGCACAGAGATCTTACACGACTTGGCCTGATATTATCTGGTCAGTTTGTGTTAGAGGCAGACTTGAACTCAGATATTCTTCACTTAAAATTTTTTTCTTTACCAATTATATCACAGAACCTTTCCAGAACTCTCTATGTTAAAAAAAAATCTCAACATGCTAAAGGGAATTGATGAAAATAAGAATATTTAATGAATAAAAATACTTTTCTTTCTGAAATTACAAGCAAAGTATTATCTCCACTGTTGGCAGAAGGATGTCTGGTCCAGGAAGGGACACTAAGTTCTCACTGCAGCAATAGCTGCAATGATGGGATGGTTTGAATTCTTTCCATATACAGTTGCTGAAGTTCCTGGACCTTTAGTTTTATCAGCAGCATGGACTAAGTGTAAGTCATGCTTTGACTGCCAGCACAGATACTCATAACATATAAAACCTAAATTTGTAGATGCTGCAACCGTGTTTCTGATAGGAACCCTTCCACTAATATTTGGCCAGGAAGTGTTATGATCTTGACAAAAATATATAAACCTATTTCAATTATCCTTTAGGAAAGCAAAATTAAGTTAAAAACAACATTCAAGAATACACTGGTATCAAAGGATGAATAGATTAATTCTGTAAGATTTACAAAATTAATTTCAAATTAAAAATAAAAGGTAACAACAAATTTAGGTTTAAGTGAATCATTAGTAACAAAATTCATTTCAATAAATCAGATAACTTCAATAACTTTAGCACTAGAAGGTTTATCAGAGGGTAAGGCAAATATAATTAAACAGTCAGATTATTTCAAATTTTAAAAAAAGTTTTTTTTCACATAGATCTTTAAATAACTTTTTCTAAAATCTTTTTTGAAGGGAAATTATTTAATAAATGATATGATTGATTATCTATGATTTATATAATGATCACAATGCTTTTTAATTAAAAGTTATCAAAGGTAATAATATTAGTAGGAAAAATATTTCTACCTTTATTAAAATGAATGAACAATGATGCAAATCAGCCTCAGAACAAAAGACTATACAGACCTTCTGATGTGACTTTGCAGTCCCACCCAATAAACTTTAACTGTAGCTATTGTTTAATACTACTATTAGGGAATATGTATAAAGGGGATTCTCAGATAGTATGGAAAAGGGAAAAATTATGAATTTGTAGTTAAAGATTCTGAGTTTGAGTCATTGCTTTGACTCTGACTAGCAGTGTTATCTTTACTTTCCCTTAGCTTTAGCTTCTGTATCTAGAAAATGAAGGATTTCAGTGCTAGTATGTGGCAAAGTGGATAGAGCATCAACCCTGGAGTCAAGAGGATCAGAGTTCAAATCCAGCTTCACAAATTAGACACTTAAAACTGTGTGACTCTGGGCAAATCACTCAACCTCACTGAAAAATGAAAGATTTAGGTTAAGTGATTTTGGAGTTTCATTCTTTCCTAAATCTATGATCATCCCTGAATTTAGGATACTGGAATAAACAACACATTTTGTTTTATTGAATTCTCTTTCTGAACCAATTTACTAACATTAAAAGAGAATAATAGAATATAGATTCAGAGGGGAAAATTTGGAAGCTAAAAAGAAATGCAAGCTTTGCTTAATGAAATAATTTCTTATCACATTTGGATCATAGCTTAGTGATTTTGGGGGCGTATTTTTAAATTGCTTTCCAGAATGGCTAGACAAATTCATGTTCTACTGAAAATGAAGGAAGAAAACATGTTTATTTTCTGCAGTCACTCCAACTGTCATTTTCTTTTATTGTTAATTTCAATAATCTGGTGAATATAAGATAGAACTTCAGATTTGCTTTAATTTTCATTTTTAATTGCCAACCATTTGAAGCTACAAATGTGGCAGACAAGGAGAGTGGAAAGCCCCTCTTAGTACTATTTTAGATATTGATGCTATCAGTTATTTCAGACCCTTTCACTGGATTTGGGCATAATCTATTGTAATTAAGAGTTGAACAGCAAGTTAAAATCAGATCCTTATTTCCCCATGAATATCACAAAAATACATTTGTCTCCTGTATATTACAGCAATGTTTCCCACCCATTACTCCATCAATTTGCTTGAGTTTCTATTTATCACACTTAACTTTTTCTTATTTATCTTTCTTTTTCTTACTAACATCCTTCTTATCTTTCTTGAGTCTATTTCTTTAGGACTAATTCTCAAATTTCTTTTTATCTTTTCTAATTCTTTTATATCTGCTATATTATCTTTGACATTGCTTCTATTATAATTCAGAAATAAGACCCTCACCATTATAGGCCTGAAAATTATTTTTTTCAAATGTTCCTAAATTCATCACAAATATGAGCAAATTTCTACTTTCCAAAAACAAACACTGATCCTCATCACCTACTTAATTTTCTTCTTATTCGATTCATTTCTTCTTTCTTTTCTCATTCCTTTTACTACAACTTTCTACTTTTGGAGCCAGCAGACACATGTTTATTAATAAGAAGGATTTTAATTCAGGTATTTTTGACTATAAGTTCAGCACCCTGTTCACTAAGCCACAATACCATTTCTGAATAAATCATTTTTTAAATTGTTTTTTTCCTTTCTCTTTTTTTCCTTTTTGATCTAATTTTTCTTGTATAGCATGATAAATATAAAAATATGTTTAGAAGAATTCCACATGTTTAAGCAATATTGTATTACTTGCTGTCTAAGAGAGCAGGGTGGGAAAAAAGGGAAGGACAACAAGATTATGTGATGATAATAGTGTTGGACTTGGTTCTTCTCAACAATGAAGTGATTCAAGGCAATTCCAATAGACTTGGAATGGAAAATTCCATTTGCATCCACAGAGAGAATTATGGAGACAGAATATGAATCAAAGCATAGTATTTTAACTTTTTTTTGTTTGCTTGTTTTTTTTTTTATGATTTTTTTCCCCTTTTGGTCTGATTTTTCTTGCACAACAAGGCAAATATGGAAATATTTTTAAAAGAATTGCAAATGTTTACCCTATATTTGTTGCTTGCTGTCTAGGAGAGAAAAGGAAAAAAAAAATTGGAACACAATCTTACAAAAATAAATTTTGAAAGCTATCCTTACATGTAATTGGAAAATAAAATACTGTTGAAAATTTTTAAAAAAAAATAATAATTGGTATCTCTTGATATTAGAATATAAGCATCTTACAGGCAGAAATTTTATCACTTTTGTCACCCTATATCAGTATTTAATAGATGTTTTCATTCATTTACCTTCTTTGGAGAAAATTTTTTTGAGTTAAAAATTGCCACTTGTTTCATAGTATATCATAAATAGAAATAAATTGGTAATCCTGTAACTTGGATGCAAAACATTTTTTTAGTAAAAGTCATCAAACTTCTTTAAAATATGATTTAAGTAAATAAGATGACCTTTTTCTAAAGTCCCTTCCATGTGTAAGTCTTATTATTCTTTATTAATTATGTCCTAGGTATAACATAATATACATTAATTCTCCTTTAATGTATGTATATATATATATATATATATGTACATACATATATATATATAGATATAGATATATACATAAATAGATAAAGATATAGACAGATATATCCTTACCACTTATTGGAAGAGCAGAGTACTGAGAAAATGAATCCATATATAGACAGATACATACACAAGCATATATAAAGATACACACACACACACACACACACACACATATATATATATGTATGGATATATGGATATATATATATATATCAGAACACATATATGATTTGTATAAATATAAAATTTATGTCTTTATCTTTATTAGTTAGGGTTCTGTTTTATACATAAGTTCTTTCTCTTTATGTGGTTATTGAACTTATCGAGCAATTTCTTTGCACATATAAAAATAAATACCATTTATATCAAATTACGAAATCAGTCAAAATTATTTTATCAAAGGTGAATAATTTCAAAAAGTAACTATTCTTCCTCAAGCTAAGTACTGCTGGATGTTTTAAAATGATGGCCTTGATTTATGCCACCAAGCTTTTTTTGTATTATCATAGTTATTATCTTGCCTTGCCTTCCTCTCCATAGGAGTCTGGTACATGATGCCATCTAAATCATCTCTTTGGTTTGTCAGTACAAATAATTCAGAACATTACCTTTGAAATCTATATCCATGGAGAAATAAGGATCTTCAGACAACTGGAAAAAAAAAAAAACCCAGAAATCAGTAAAAGTGAGAACCTCTCATTTTAGAATGTTTTGCTTTAAATTTAAATGAGAAAGGAAATAGTATGTTAAAGCCATGTCTAGAAAGGCAAAGAGAAAGAGAGTTACATAATTATTCATTGAATTTAGAACTTCCTTAAAAGACAATCCAAATAGCTCAGGCAAAACAAATTTCAATCTATTTTTTGGGGGATAAGATATAATAGAAGCAAACAATAGCTATAGACTTTGAAGTACAGAGGAGCTTTAGGGTTATGTTAATGTAAAATGAATGTCCACATGTTATAAAATTCTGGATCACATTTTTCAGAAAGCTTCATGTTCTGGAAGGAAAGCTGCTTCAAAATAAATGTCTAGTTAGGCATTTATTTTACCTTATATGATAATGAAACCTTAAATGATAATGAAAACTCACATTTTATATTAATTTAAGATTTGCAGAACAGTTTACATATATTTTCCCATGTGAATACTACAACAATATTGTAAGAAGTGTTATTATTCCAGTTTTACAGATAAGGAAACTAAGCCTCACAGGTTGTAGATTAGTTGTCCTAGGCCACAAAACTTTTAAATATCTGAAGAGGAAATTTAATCCAAGTGTCTAACTCCAAGTCCAGAATCCAATCCATTATACTGTCTTCATAAGAGGGCCAGATAGAGAGGTAGAAAGAGTACAAGGATAGGAAACTTGAGATCAGGGTCCTAGTAGTCACTTTGTCATCAACTAGTTGTGTGATCTTGGAAATGGCATAGCTTTTCTGAGTCTCAGAATTTGCATACATTAGATGGAGCTAGAAGATGGATTAGATTCCCTTCAGTTTTAAAATTCTCTGACCTGGAAATTAGTTACTGTAATATATAATCTATTTCTTAAGATCATATATATATATATATATATATATATATTTTTAGGTATAAGACAACATAGGATAATTTTGAAAGATTTTTTTTCTTTCTACCAGTTTTTCTTTTCTATTTTACCAATCAGAGCTATTATTAAAAAATAATGTTTTTAAACCTAATTTTATTGCTATGGACAATAAAAGAAGATGGTTTACATCATTAAGATAAGAATTTGTGTGAGTTTTATGGCAATTAATTAGTGGGTTTTGTGTTATATATAGTCCCAGTGAGTATTCTCTCCTCTCTTTTTAAAGACATTTTTTTTAAAAAAAGAGTGCTTTAAAAATTAAATCATGAAATAGGCTAAATATGAGTTTAATATAAAAGCATTTTATTGAAGATCTACAAAACAACTTGGGCATAAAATTAATTACACTTTAATTAGATTTAAAAAGCTAATCACCTTTAGAGTCATTTCAGTAACAGAGTACACAGGCAGAATTTGAGAGAACAAATAGAAGGCAACAAGGCTACATACTTGGAATGAAGCTAGTTAGCTATGGAATTTTAATATAAGAGGAAAAGTATTTTTGTATTAAGGTAAAATTTAAATACCTTGTAATAATATTTTACTATCATTGTAAATATTTAGGAAATGTATTTCCAGGCTCAAATAATATCTACATAACATCTTCATCTATCTCTATCTATAGATATCTATATTTATATTTATCTAAAATGTTGCAAGTTGATGTTGTTATTCATTATTTATCTAAAATGTTGCAAGTTGATGTTGTTATTCATTTTCTAAGAGGACTAAAATAACATCAGTTTCTTGGAGTTAAGGCACAGTCCAACTATGGCTCATCAGACCAATATGACCTTGGAATGCTCTATCACAGTTCAGGCAAAATAGTCCACATAAATATTTGGAATGGCTATGTCTCTAAATGTGCACATTTCACATTTCTTTTGAGCTGCTGCAGTTCTGCTTTGTTCATAAAACACACCTTTTCTGATGCAGCTGCACCATGCTGGACAATCTTTTGCCAGTGTTTCCCAGGTTTCACAATTGATTGCAAAATTCTTCAGAGACCTTAATAGTGACTTTGTATCCCTTCTTCTCATCACCATGAGAATGCCTACCTTGCATGAGTTCTCCATAAAATAGTCTTTTAGGCAAATGCAGATTTGGCATTTGAACAAGGTATCAGTCTATTGGACTTGTGCTCTCTGTAGTAGAGTTGGAGTGATTGGCAGTTTAGCTAGATGAATTACTTTACGAGTCTGATACCTTATTTTGCCAGGTGACTTCAGAATCTTTCTAAGACAATTCAAATGGAAATGATACAGTTTATTGGTATGGCATTGGTAGACATTCAGTTTTTTCCAGGAATAAAATCATGAGCTCAAAACAATAGCTCTGTAGACCTTCAGTTGGATAGGTAATTTAATACCTTTTATTCCACAGTTTCTTTTGGAATTTTCCAAACACTGAGCTAATTATGGCAATGTGTTCATTAATCTCATTATTTATTTATATGTACATCTCTAGAAAGTAAATGCCAAGGTTAATGAAGTTATCCACAGTATTCAAAATTTCTCCTTTTTTTGACTGATGGTTCCATGTTTGGATGGTGTGGTGCTGGCTGGCGAATAACTTTTGTTTTCTTTGTTTAATTTGTTAGGTCAAAATTATCACAAGCATTGGAAAATCTATTCAAATTTTATTGCATCTCAATTGCAAGTTGATGCTATACTATATTATGGGTTTCTGTCAATTTGAAGCGGATGTCCTATTTGCATATCAAACTCAAACTCTACAAAAGAAAATTACTTATCATTCCTACAAATCTACACTTCTTTTCAACTTTCCTATTTTTTGTCAAAGGTGCCATCAGTCTGCCTGTGTCCCAGGCACTTTAGCGTCATCCTCAAACTCTTACTCTCACTCATCACACATTCAATCAACTGGCAAATCTTGTCAATTTCATCTCTAGTACATTTTTACATTTGCTCTGTTCTCTCTACTCTCTACTCTCTCAGACCATATCATATGTTTCCCAAGCTATTGAAATAGTCTTTTTGGTTTTCTTGAATCAAGTCTCTCTCCATTCCAATCTATACTTCATAAAGAAACAGAAAGTAAGATAAGAAAATAGAATTGAAGATGTGGGTGCAATCTGATTGGATATTACAGACATACATTCGCCCTATCATAGAGGAATATGATATTGAGCTAGGAGGCCTAGAGACCAATCTCAAACCTTTACAAACTATATGACCACCACAGACAATTGTGTCTCTCTAATATCTTCAAAATGGGCATTGAATTGCCTAGATGTCAGAGGTGGTATGAAAGTAGTTGGTAAAGCCCAAAGCATTTTTCAATGAAATTTAAAATTATTTATAAGTAATAGATTAAAAAGTTGAGTTTTGAGCAACAAGAATTATTATTTGCTCCATTACCTTCATCTAGATGAAAGTTTCATTCCTCTTCATGAGAAAGAGCATCTTTTGAACTGAAATAAATTTAGTGTACAAAAGACTTTGTTAACTGAATCAAGAACCATCAAGTTTTACAAACACTATAGGCTTTACAATGTGATCTAATACAATACAAGAAAGATTTATTACGTATCTACTATATTCATGACACTGTGCCTGATGCTGGGAATATAAAGACAACATTAAAGAAAAATCTTTGCATTCTTAGCAATTACATTCAACAGGGGAGATATAGAAAGAAAGAAAAAAATCGATAGTTGAAGAACCAAGTTGCTAAAAGCGTGATGGAAAGCAGAGAGAAGAATATCATCAGGATCAGGGAAGCACTTCCTGGCTAAGATAATATTATCCTGGTAATGTGTCACGTATAAAGTATGATTATGTGAATATGATGGAATTGTGAAATTTAAACAATGCAAAACTTAACTGTAAGTAATGTAATGCCACCTGCTATTTAACAAGATTACCACTTTTGTAAAATAATTAATCCCACTAGAAATGTCAGCCAAGGGAAGGAAATAACACACACACACACACACACACACACACACACACACACACACACTTACACATGATTTAATCTTTCATTGAATACCAGTCTTTGTAGATCAGACTTTCATTTCTCTTGGCCCTGTGCGGATCTCCCCAGCATTAAAGATTCTCATTGATTTCAAAGAAAGAGGACTGGAAAGTAGAAAGAGAAATGAAAAACTAAATCTCTCTTTTTTTCTGCCTTTGTCACTTATTTACTTTCTACATTTTTTTTCTTCTTTTTGATCATTTTCGAAGGAAACACATTAGGTCAGAAGGGTTTTTTCCTTTGTCCACTTTTCAAATGCCTAATTTCCTAAAGTAATTTGGGCTGAGGTAGATCTAAAGCAACTGAATCATTCATTTCAAACCAAATTAGAGGTTTCCTTCTCATCAAGAAGGGAAATGGCAAAGTCATTTAGAATGTATGAGGCTGACTTCATCTATATGATTAATTTATTCCATAAGAATTCAGTTCTTTCTCTTCCTCACCCCAGTTTTTTTTTCTCTACTTATCCTGCATTTTCCCCACTTCTCTAAACAATATAAAAATTTGTAAGATCATATACCAATTTAAAAAAAAAGATAGTGGAACAGAATTTTTTTTTTATAAATCAGGATATCTGTACACAAAATAGCAAAATACAGTTCAAAGAAAGTTGATAACCATGTATAAATGCACAACATGCCATGACTAACAATAGAGATCTAAAAAAAATTCACCTCACAAACAAAATTCTAATTGTCACATATAAGCTTCCAAAAATATAAATAAACAAAAAAAAAAATTCAGGTGAGACAATATAGTGCCTGGAAAATGGTAGTACATGGTCAATGTATGATTATTGACTAAAGTTAATCTTGGGTGACATAGACAGTAAGACTGCAAACTAGTCACTTTCTCCAAGCCACTTATAATCTCCAATTCTCAAAAAAAAAAAAGCCTTCTGAACAAGATCTAGAAAAATAACAGTTAAATCTACAGGATAAAGAAGGCAAAACCTTTAGCTAACCAAAAACTCTAGACCAGAAGAAAATAATGAAAAACATAAGAAATAAAGGAGGAAAGATATTTTTAGGACTCAAGCTATATCACAAAAACAAATATAAAAATTATTTTAATGTTTAAAAGAAATGGAGAAATAGACCAGTGAAGCAGATTAAGTAAAATACAAAAGCAATAGAAGTCAATAACCCAGGATTCATAAACTTGAAAATATAAATTACTTTTAGAAGAAATCCCCATTTTGACAAGAATTGTAAAAATTGAAAAATAGTTCTGCATAAATTAAATTTAGAGCAACATTCTTCAACACATATCAAAATATACTCAAAGTTCATATATGACTCAAATGCTAAAGAAAAGGAAGGTGGTAAGAAGAGAAAGGGTAGAGATAGAAACACAGAGGCAGAAATAGAGACAGACACAAACTGAGAGACAAAAAAGACAAAGACAGGGAGAGAGACACACAGAGATACAGAGACAGAAAGAGAGAGAGAGGAACAACACAAAGAGATGGACAAAACATACAGAGATAGAGATAGACTCAGAGAAAAAGGCAAAGAGAGAGGGGGAGGAGAGGGGAAGAGGGAGGGAGAAAGAGAGACAGAGAGGCAAAGATACTCACAGAGACACACAAAGACAACATATTTAACTTTTGACTTATACTAGTCATGGATTCTTAACTCAAAAAAGTGGTGATCTCCAATAATAAAATAGATAATTTTAATAAAAAAAATTTCTCGCAATAAAACTGGCTAAATTATGAATGGTCGGGGCAGAGCCAAGATGGCGAACTGCAGACAGCTTTCTCTGTGAACTCCTGGGACCTTCCCTCAGACCCAGACAAAGTGAGCCTCCGAACTGGTTTTGAAGTGAGGGCTCAGCCAAACATTTGGACTACAACGCACTTCTATCAAAAATCTACCTTGAAAGAACTCCAGAGAAGGTTAGCCTCAGGGGAAATCAGCCTCTGGTCACGATCAGACTCTAGCTGGGGTAGTCACGATCAGACTCCAGCTGGGGTGGAAGTCAGGGCTGTGATAGAGGGGCAGATTTTAGGCACCCAGGAAGCCCCTGGGAGACGCCTGGGCCACTTTGCTCTGCTTGCGGGCAGGTGCTTTGGCAGATCTGCCTTTGGTAAAGGGTGGATCGAGAGCAGCTGAAAACGTGGTCCTAGTGCAAATCTAGCCCGACCAGCCTCAGACCGGAAGTCAATTCGGCAAACTGCCCCAGGGCAAATACAAATTGTTGCAGGTTTCTCTGCTTTTGACCAATATCCCAACTTTAAATCATGAGCAAGAAGCAGAAGAGAGCTCTCACCATAGAAAGCTTTTATGAAGAAAAAATAGAACAGTCCCCAGATCCTGACATTATGAAAACAATCCCAGATAAAGCCACAAAAGCAGATTTAAGTTGGTCTCCCTTTCAGAAGGCTTACCTGGAAGATTGCATTAAGAATCTCAAAAGAGAGCTAGAAGAAGAATGGGGAAATAAATTGAGATCAGGGAAACAGAAATATCAAAAACTGGAAAATAAGACTGGTGAATTGGAAAAAGAAAACAGTTCACTGAAAAACAAAATTGGTGAACTGGAAAAAATCACCAATTCACTGGAAAATAAAAATGGTGAATTGAAAAACAAAATTGGTGAATTGGAAAAAGACAACAATTCACTGAAAAATAAAACTGGCAAAATGGAAAAAGAATGCATTGAATCAAGAAATTCAATTGGCCAGCTACAAAAGGAGCTAAAAAACATAACTGAAGGGAATAATACTTTAAAAATTAAAATTGAACAAATAGAAGTAAATGACTCAATAAGACTTCAAGAATCAGTTAAACAAAAACAAAAAAATGAAAAAA
>JAJPUD010017502.1:0-31116 GCA_023553655.1 Myrmecobius fasciatus
TCTGCCTTTGTGGCTTCATCTGGGATTGTTTTCATAATGTCAGGATCTGGGGACTGTTCTATTTTTTCTCCGTAAAAGCTTTCTATGGTGAGAGCTCTCTTCGGCTTCTTGCTCATGATTTAAAGTTGGGATATTGCTCACCAGCAGAGAATACTGCAACAATTTGTATTTGCCCTGGGGCAGTTTGCCGAGTTGACTTCCGGTCTGAGGCTGGTCGGGCTAGATTCGCACTAGGACTACGTTTTCAGCTGCTCTCGATCCATCCTTTTCCAAAGGCAGATCTGCGGAAGCACCTGCCCGCAAGCAGAGCAAAGTGGCCCAGGTGTCTCCCAGGGGCTACCTGGGTGCCCAAAATCCGCCCCTCTATTGCAGCCCTGACTTCTGCCCCGGCTGGAGTCTGATTGCAACCAGCGGCCGATTTCCCCTGAGGCTAACCTTCTCCGGAGTTCTTTCAAGGTAGATCTTTGATAGAAGTGTGTTGTAGTCCAAATGCTTGGCGGGGCCCTCACTCAAAAACCAGTTGGAAGGCTCACTTTGTCTGGGTCTGAGGGAACGTCCCAGGAGTTCACAGAGAAAGCTCTCCGCAGTTCGCCATCTTGGCTCCGCCCCCTATGATGATCAATTCTGATGGACATGATTCTCTTCAACAATGATGTGATTCAAACCAGTTCCTATTGTTCAGCAATGAAGATAGTCATATACATCCAGAAAGGGGCCTGAGGGAACTGAGTGTGGACCGCAACACAGAATTTCAACGTTTTCTGTGAATATTTCCTTGCATTTTGTTTTCCTTCTTAGGTTTTTCTTCTCTTTTTAGATCTGATGTTTCTTTTGCAGTAAGATAACTGTATAGATATGTATACATATATTGGATTTGTTATATAATTTAACATATTTAGCATGCATTAGATTACCTGTCATCTAAGGGTGGGAGGTGGGGGGAGGAGGGGAAAAGCTTGGAACAAAAAAACGTTTTGCAAAGGTCAATGTAGAAAAATCCCTCATATGTTTTGTAAATAAAAAGATTTTTTTAAAAAAGAAAGAAAAAAGAAAGAAAGATGTAAGCAAAGGAAGAGGGAGAATTCTTTTTTTTTAAATTTTATTTTATTTGCATAACATATGTGTGGGTAATTCTTCAACAATAACCCTTACATAGCTTTGAGGGAGAATTCTGAAAGTGATTTGGAAGGCTTGGAATTCCAAAGGAAGCCAAAGATTCAACTTGGGAAAGAAAATTGGGGGAGCACTGGAAGAAAAGGAAAGGGAAAATATAATTCAACATGTATTTATTAAGAAAGAAAAGGAAAAGTGGAAAGAAAAAGGATTTAAGCTGAAGGAGAACTTGAAGATGAAGAAGAAAAGAGAAGTTAGTAAAACAGGGTGAGAGTTGAGTAGGAAAAGAAAGAGAAGAAAATTGGGTGCAACTAGCAAGGTATTAAGGAGGTAATGAAGAGGACAACTCCCTTCTTGTCTCTGTAGTCCTGCAGAGATTACTACCAGCAAGAACTACAATGAATGAAGATTTTATTTCTAGCAAATAGAAAGTATAGGGAGAACTTTGCAATGATTTCAATGGAGCACGTAGTGTTCATTTTTTGGTTTTATTTTGTTCTGTAAGCACTGTCAGGAGTACTAAAGATCAGAATAAATTGAAACTGGTGAACAAGCTAAGGACAACAACGGTAAAAAATATTTTTTTTTACTTTAGAGCTATATCGGGAAAAGAAAAGGATCAAATTAAAGCTTGGACTACTGCTCCAGGTGGTGAAGATCATAACTAATGATAAAAAGAATCTCTTCAATTCTTTTTCAAAATTCAAAGAAAACTTTGCTTTTGTTTTCTCTGCCAAGGAAAATGTCCTTTAGACTGGGAAGGCAAAAACCAAAATGGCTACCAGAGTTGATGCCCAAGTAAAGTCAGAAGGCGATACGAGATCACCTTGATGAATGAAAAGGCCCCTGTCCCAGAAAAACTACATCCTAGGGTACTGAATAAAAATAAGGGGAGGAGATTTTTGAGACACTGTCACTGATCTCTGAAAGAGCCTAGGAGACTTCAGAAGGCACATGTTTAGATTTTTTAAAAAGTGAAGAGAATGGAGGTTGCATACACAAGTCAATTCCTAGCAAATTCGAGCATACACTACTAATGGGACAGTGAATTTTTTTGAAGAAGGTAATAGAGACCACAAAGGGCCAGCATGGCTTCAGGAAGAGCAGGTTATGCCAGACTAACTCAATTACTGATTTTGATAAGTTAACTAAACAAACAGATCAGAAAAATTAGGTAGAGATGGTTTATGAAAACTGAATGGCTGCCCATCAGTTGAGGAATGGGTGAATTAGTTATGGTATATGAATGGACTATTATTGTTCTATCGACCAGCAGGATGATTTCAGAGAGGCTTGGACAGTCTTATTGATGCTGTGAAGTGAGTAGAACCAAGAGAGCATTGTACACAGCAATAACAAGATTATGTGATGATCAACTGTGATGGTCATGGCTCTTTTTAACAGTGAGGTGATTCAGGCCAATTCCAGTAGTCTTGGGAAGGAGAGAATCATCTGTATCCAGAGAAAGGACTGTGGGGACTGAGTGTGGATCACAACATAGCATTTTCACCTTTTTGTCGTTGTTTGTAATGTTTGTAATGTTTCGGGTTTTTCCTCTTATTTTTTGCCTTTTTGATCTGATTTTTCTTGTGCAGCATGATAATTGTGGGAATATGTTTAGAAAAATTGCACATTTAATCTATATTGGGATTGCTTGCTTTCTAAGAGAGGGGGAAGTGGGAAGACAGAGAGAGAAATTTGGCACACAAGGTTTTGCAAGGGTGAATGCTGAAAACTATCTTTGCATGTATTTTGAAAAATAAAAACTATTATATAGATTTACTCAGGTTCTACCAAAGAATATGAAAAAGGCTTTCATGATATCCTTCTGCAAAATAATAGAGAAATGAAGGCTAGCAGAGAAAAAAATTAGAGTTTCTGATGACCTCATTTCTAAAATATATAGAGAACTGAAACAAATTTATAGGAATACAAGTCATTCCCCAATTGATAAATGGTCAAAGGATACAAACAGACAACTTTCAGACAAAGAAACTAAAGACATTTCTACTCATGTGAAAAAATGCTGGAGAAGATGTGGGAAAAATTAGAACATTAATGTACTGTTAGTGGAGCTATGAATAGATACAACCGTTGTAGAGAGCAATTTGGAACTATGCCCAAAGGGCTATAAAACTGTGCAGATCTTTTATCCAGCAATACCACTATTAGGTCTGTATCCCAAAGAAATTACAAAAAGGGAAAAGGACCTATATGCACAAAAATGTTTATATCAGCTCTTTTTGTAGTAGCAAAGTTTGAAATTAAGGAGATTTACATCAACTGTGGAACAGATGAACAACTGTGGTATATGAATGTTATGGCATATTATTGTGCTTTAAGAAAGGATAGAATACTCTCAGTAAAAACATGGAAAGACTTAACATGAACTGACACTGAGTAAAGTGAGCAGAAACAGCCAGCAGGAAGCTCTGGAGCTGGCTGGGTTTGGAGGTAACTCAGCCACAACCACAGGAACTTTCATCTCCTGGACAGTGTGGGGAGTGGGAGGGGGGGTCTGAGACCAGAAAGACTGAGGGAACCTCTGCCAATTAGGAACACTAGGCCCAGCTGTGCTGGGCTCTGGGCAAGAAGGAAACAGCATAATAATAATAATCTAGTGAGTCCAGAAGCAGTGGGGAAGGCTGCTGCTGACTGCAGGCACTTAGTATAGGAGGGTAGAGCAGTTGGTTTGGGGTTCCATGTCAGAGGGGAGAGCTCCCCACCCCAACATTAGAGCTGCTTATATTAATAGTTCTAATTAACAAAAAAAATGAGTAGGCAAAGAAGAAAGAACACAACTATAGAAACTTACTATGGGAATAAGGAATGCCTGGGTTCATCTTCAGAAGACAGTGATGTAAAAAAGGTCTTTTGTACCCCAAAGAGTACTGTCAAGTGGCTATCTGTCCAGAAAGAATTTATAAAAGAACCCAAAAAAGGCTTCAAAAATCAAATGAAGAGAGTGTGAGAAAATAACCATCCAAAAAAATCCAAGATTATCAAAAAAAAGTTAACCAACCAGAAAATGAGATACATAGTATTAAAGAAGGAAATAATCCTTTGAAAATTGGGCAAGGGGAAGCCACTGAAGCTATAAGAAGTCAAGAAATAATTGAATATAAAGAATGAAAAATGCAACAGAATATGAAACATCGTATAAGAAAAACAGCAGATCTGGAGAACATATCAAAAAGAGAAATATAAGAAAAAATGGACTACCTGAAAGCTGTGACCAAAAAAGAACCTTGACATAATAATGCAAGAAATAATCCAAAAAAATTATCCTGAAGTGATAGAACATGAGAGGACAGTAGAAATAGAAAAAATCCACTAGTCATCACCTCAAAGAAATTCTACATGGAAAATTCACAAAAACAATTCTGCCAAATTTCAAAACCCCCAGATGAAAGAGAAAATCCTACAAGAAATTAAAAAATAAATTCACATCTGTCCTGGAAAAAGAAGGATCTGAGTTCAAATCAGAACTCAATTACTTAACAATTAATATTTGTGTGACCCCAGGCAAGTAATTTAACCCCAAATGCCTCACCAACAAAATGAATTCAAATATGCTGGAAGTACAATTACAATTGTACAAGATTTTTCAGCAACTACAATAAAAGACCACAAGTTCTGGGATAATATATACCAAAAATCAAAAGAACTAGACCTATCATGAAAAATATCATAACCGCAAAACTAACCATACTACTGAAAGAAAAAAAAAGGACATTGAACAAACTTGCAGATTTTCAGGATTTTGCTCAACCAAACACAAATATAATAGAAAATTTAACATATAAAAGTCAATATCAAAGATTAATTTCAAGGGATTCAACAAGGACAAATTGTTTATGATTTTTTACATGGAAATGCATACCACGTGTTTAAGATTGACATCAGTAATTCTACAGTTCAAAAGAAACACTGGGGCAGAACTATTATTTGATACAAAAAGCAAAACTGTCTAGAAACAAGTAAAAATAATAATTATGGTAGAAGAATTAAGTACAGAGGAAGAACTGACACAGAGACATGGGGGTGGGGAAGGAGGGCTGGTAGCTCTGAAAACCTATTCACATCAGGAATGGGTTGAATAGGGAATCATGTATATATACACAGACACACACTATACCATGAAGAGTATAGCACCCTTCAAAATCTGTAAAGAAATAAGGGGGGAGGGAATAGAATAAACTGGGTTATAGAAGGGCATGTAGATTTATGGCAGTGAGACACAGGTATGTAGATTAATGAGAAAGGAATAAAGAGGGAGGGAAAGATTAAGAGGAATTGGATAAAGAGGGTTGGAAAGAGTGGGAGGAGAAGATAAGAGAGAGATCCATGGGTAGGGGAAGATTAAGGCAAGGCAAGTTAAGGAGTAGAATTAAAGTAGAATAGTAAGCAAGGATAGGAAATAAAGAGATATTCACAAATATTATAACAAGGATCAGGAGTAGAATTTATTAGAAAAATAAAAGTAGGGCTAGTAATCATTTATCTCAAAGTCAAACCTAAAGATTCAATCAAGAGAGAAATCAACATTATATATCAGCCATATTAATACTGTTTTAGATGCATGTCTATGTATGTGTATATGGATATGCATATGTGTATATATATATGTATATATACATACAAACAAATAGGTATATGTATATGTGTACAAAGATATATGTATTTGTGTGGCTGTGTGGCAATACATGTATGTGTATGTGTATGTATTTATATCTGTGATTAAGTGTACCCTGCTTGAGGGAGGTGGAAAGATGAAAGGGAAAAAAAGAATAAAATAAAAAGTACTCAGCAGAGAACAAAAGAATAACCTACAAGGAAGCAAAGGATAGTCATGAATATAATCTTTTCTATTATTACATAAGCTTTCTAGAAATGGAGATTTATTGCTACATATTTTGAATCCTCCCTGATATTCTGCTGGACACTTGACAATGTATTTTTTTTTACTTTTCCTTTTTTGTCTTTCTTTTTCCATTCTGTTTTTTTCTTTTTTTGTATTTAGCTTTAAATAAATAAATACACACGCACACACACACACACACACACACACACAAAGAAAAGAAGATAACTCCCCTACACTTCAATGTCTACAGGTAGGGGATTGAGAACACAGAAAGCTTCAGACATACATAGGAGGTGCTCCACATATAATCCGAAATTAGTTTCTCAGGTGATGCTTAAGAACAACATAGCAAGCTAAAGTTTTTGGTAGTGCTATCAGATTTCCAAAGGGCAATAATACAAATTAGAAACCTTTCTGAGAAAATTTATTTTAAAAGGATATCAGAATTTTTAGGAGGAAAAACAAGGAAAAGAGGTTTTAATCTCATATCTTTACTCATGTCTTCTCTGGCTCTTGCTGGTATAATCATTTAGGAAATGCTTTACTTATCTTCTCACCATAATCCATAGGAGGCAGTATGTTTCACTTGAGAGGAAGTTAAACAGATGTCTTAGAAATAATATGAGGAGATCAGAGGGGGGAAAAGGTAGAGCCCAGTACTGCCTTTAGGAAGAAGAGAGAAAAAGCAATAAAAATAAGTCATACAAGTAAAAGAAGAATAGACATTGCTTATAATACCAAAGTTTGTGATCCTACAATTTTTTTGCAGCCCCAAGCAGGAAATATTCAATCATTCCTGCTTAGACCCATAATTTAGGTCTTTCTCCCTAATCCTGACCAGATCATTTTATTTCTTTGCAAAAAGGCAGACCTGACTGCATTATGTCATAACATGGAAATGATTTAGGCTGTCACCACAGCATCAAAACAAATCACTATTAGGGACAGCTAGATGGTGCTGTGGATAGAGTTTAGGCCCTGAAGTGAGGAGGACCTGAGTTCAAATCTGACCTCAGGCATTTAATACTTCCTAGCTTTGTGACCCTGGGCAAGTCACTTAATCCCAATTGCCTCAGCAGAAAAAAATCACTATTTTTAAATATAATTTAATAAATCTACTTTTTACTGCTTTTGTTATTTGAGCAGGAAGTGTGTGAGGTCAGTCCAAATCTGTGAATTCATTAATATAAGGAGTCCAAGTAAGGGAAGTCTCTCTACCAATAAAGATCTCTGAATTTTTCCTTGAATCAAAGAGGTTGTGTGAGGAAAACAAGGTCTAAGTCAGGGAGATTTGAGAACTAGAAAGCACTTTGAAGTGTAAATCCATGGGCTAAATAAGGTCATAAGTACTAGTCAATGAACTAGCTCAAAATCCTGCTTTGTATTGTTCCATTCTTATACAAACATACACAGAGAAGCACAGACCTATAAAAGGACTCTGCTCTCTTAGGAACCCTATACCTGTCTGCTTCAGATCAGAGACCAAGAGAAAGAAAGATATAGACTCAAAACACAAGGATGTAATAGAGGCAAAATATCATAAAGGAGAATCCTATAATTAGCTGGTCCAAAGGCAGGCTGTCTTAGCAGTTGAGAGCAGTTTTATTTTTATATTCCTATCTCCAGCATAAGTTTGTGATGTAACACTTAACCACTCAATAAGACTTTATTAAGCAGTTATGGTATCAGTAGACAGAAGGGGATAAATGTAAGAAATGTGGAAGGAGAATCAATAAGATTGACTATGGCAGTAAAAAATGAATAGTTGATGAATCTGATATTGTGAACTGCTAGAAGGGATGAAAGATTCTAAGACATCAGTAGAGATGCCCAGCAGAGTTGAAGACATGGCACTGGAGCTCAAGAGAAAGCTACAAACCTACCATCAGTATAAATGAAAATGGAGCTGCACTGAGTTACTCTCACAATCAAAGACAGGGGTTCATGAGATACCTGACTAGGTTAACCATTAGTTCCTGATATGGAAAAGAACAAAGCTAAGTAATCTCTAAAGGGTCTGAATCTATAATCTTGGCCCCATTAACACTAAGAAAATCAACTTCCATCTGAGATGTTGTAGACACAGCCACAGCAACAGTATTGTGAATGTTGGTACAAATAATGTAACATCTAGATTATGGAAATTACAGTTGTGGCTGGGGATGTAGAGGGGCAAATATGTACCTAAAACACCTGTGGCTGCTAATAAAACCAGAAACATTGGCAATAAGCATCTGATTGCTTAACTCAATCAAGTATGGGGATATTTTTTGCTAGGAAACTTGGCAATTATAGGTAATGCCAATGGTGTCAGCAAAGTTCAACTCTCTACTAGCAGGAAGTTTTACAGTCTCCACAGTAAAAATTAGATTTCTCACATCTAATCCTAATTTGGTCTATTAGTTGGTTTTCACAGCCCTCTTGATCATGTACTTCCATTTCATATCCCAACTTTTGTGGAATATTGAAAAATTAAAGCTTTAAGTAGTCTGGCCTTTCTTTAGAATGAGATTTGGATTTTTTGCTTAGTTCTTTGAAAAAAATCTGTTTAATCTCAGATTGATATTAGACTTCCATTCACATACCTTCCCTTCCTGAGAAGTTACCAAATGCAACGTGTTCTACATCTCTCACATCTATCTTTTTCTCCCCACTTATATAGTCACCACTCTAATTCCAACCCTTAGAACTTCTTGCTACAGTTAGAACAACAACTTCCAAACTGTTCTACTTTCATTCTCACCCTCCGAAAACTAGCAGAGCATCCATACAAATGTCAAAGTAAACCAGTCATTTCTATTTGAAAATCTTCATTGGTTACCCATTGTTTTTTGATAAAACCCAAACTCCTCAGGCTGGCCTTTAAAGCTCTTCATATAACATAGTCCCCACTTACCTCTCCGGACTTAGTGAACATGGGGCCCCTTGGCTTCCTTTATATTCTAGCCAATGTTGAAATTCATTACCCATTTCTGGGGACTCAACTGGAGCCATCCTTCCTGCCTAGGCTTCACCACTGCCTCCCCAACTCTGCTTCTCAAACTCCTCTTCTTTGAAGTTTCAGCTCATATACCAACTCCTCTGGGAGCTCTTCTTAACCCTAATCCACCCCTGCCCAGTCATTAGTGTTCTTGGTCCTCCTTAAATTAACTAGAGTATATTTATGAAAGGTCGTATGGGATCTCTAAGCTCAAAACAAGTTCCTTGAGGAGAGGGACTGTTCATACCCATGGTGCCTTGACAAAGTGGAAGCTCAATAAATTTTTATAGAATTGAGTGAGTTTCCATGATTCCACTTTGAAATGCAGTTCAAATTAAAATTCTCTGACCATGAGTAAGGAAGGCTGGAGGTGACAGTAAGAATATTCAATGGTCTGATAAGAGTACAGGAGTTGAGTCCTGAATATTTTTTAGTGGTTTTTGAGTAGCATTTTCCCTAGTTACATGGCAAGAAAATTTTTAGCATTCATTTTTACAAATTATTCTCCCTCCCTCTTCCAAAGATGGTAGACAATTTGATACAGTTTATACCTGTGCTATCATATAAAACATATTTCCATTTTTGTCACAGTTGTAAAAGAAGAGAAACAGATTAAAAGGGAAAAAAACACAAGAAAGAATAAGCTAGATGGAAAAAATGTGCTTCGATCTGCATTCAGAGTCAAGCAGTTGCTTATCTAGATATGAATAGCATTTTCCTTTGTCAGTCCCTTGTACTTGTCTTGGATCACTGTGTTGCTGAGAAGAATTGGGTCATTCATATTTGATCACCACACATTGTTGCTGATGCTGTGTCGATGTTTTCCTGGTTCTGTTCACTTCACTTTGTATCAGTTCATACAAGTCTTTCCAGGTTTTGCTGAAATCTGCCTGTCCATCATTTCTTATTGCACAATAAGTTTCCACTACATCCATATGTCACAATTTATTCAGCCATTTCCCAATTGATGGGCATTCTCTCAATTTCAAATTTTTTGCCACCATGTAAAAGGCTGCTATGAATATTTTTGCATATGTAGGCCCCTTGTCCTTTTTTATGATCTCTTTGGGAAATACACCTAAGTAGTGGTATTGTTAGATCAAAGGGTCTGCTCAGTTTGGTTGCCCTTTGGGTGTAGTTCCAAATGGCTCTCCAGAATGGTTGGATAAGTTCACAACTCCACAACACTATATTAGTGTCTGAATTTTCCTACATGCTCTCCAACATTTATCACTTTTCTTTTTTTGTTACATTGACCAATCTTATAGGTGTGAGGTGGCATCTCAGAGCTGTTTCAAGTTGCATTTCTCTAATTAAAAATGATTTAGAGCACGTCTTCATAGGCCTATAGATAGTTTTGATATCTTCATCTGAAAACTGCCTGTTTGTTTGCTTTTACCTTTTATCAATTGGGGAGTGGCTTATATTCTTGTAAATTTTACTCAATTCTCTATATATTTGAGGAATGAAGCCTTTATCAGAGATACTTGCTGTAAAGATTGTTTCCCAGCTTTCTACTTTCCTTCTAATCTTGGTTGTATTGGTTTTGTTTGTACAAAAGCCTTTTAATTTAATATAATAAAAATTATCTATTTTGCATTTTTATCTATTTTTAATTGCATCTATTTTTGCTCTCTCTTGTTTGACCATGAATTCTTCCCTTCCCCATAGATCTGACAGGTAGACTATTCCTTGCTCTTCTAATTTGGTTATGGTGTTATCCTTTATGTATAAATCATGTACCCATTTTGACCTTATCTTGGTACATGGTATGAGGTGCTAGTCTATACCTAGTTTGTGTTCTATTTTTTTTCCAGTTTTCCCAGCAGTTTTTTCAGTTCTTTTGTGAATTCTTATCCCAGAATTTGGGGTCTTTGGGTTTATCAAACACTAGGTTACTATGGTTGTTGACTACTAAGTCTTATGTACCAAATCTATTCCCATTGATCCACCACTCTATTTCTTAGCCAATACCAGAAAGTTCTAATGATTACTGCTCTATAAAATAGTTTGAGATCTGTTACTGCTAAGCTGTCTTCCTTTGTATTTTTTAAAAATTATGTTGCTATTCTTGACCTTTCATTCTTCCAGAAGAATTTTGTTATTTTTCTACTCTATCAGATAATTTTTTGGTAGTTAGATTGGTATGGCACTGGATATTTAGGTAAGATTGTCAATTTTATTATATTGGTTTGGCCTACCCACGAACAACTAACATTTTGTCAATTGTTTATATCTGTCTTTATTTGTGTAAAAAGTGTTTTGTAATTATATTCCTATAGTTTCTAGGTTTTTCTTGGCAGGTAGAATTCCAAATATTTTATATTGTTTACTGTTATTTCAAATGGGATTTCTCCATCTCTTGTTGCTGGACTTTGTTCATCATATTAAGAAATGATGGTGATTTATGAGGTTTTTTCTTATATCCTCCAACTCTGCTAAACTTGTCAATTATTTCAAATAGTTTTTAGGTGATATTCTAGGGCTCTCTAGTATACCATCACATCATCTGCAATCAGGTCCTTGCTACTGCAATAACAAGCTCCTTTGGTGACATTCAAACTCTCTAGGTCTCACTTTCCTTATCTATGAAATTATGAGGTTTAAATAGATGTTTGTCTAGTTGTCACAACTCTGTAAGAAGCAACAATGGGTTCTCTTTCTGCATTTTGCTTTTCAGCAAATTTTTTTGACTTGTTAGCAAATTCTAGTGGAATACCACTTTTTCCTTAGCATGTGCAACAGAATCAGGCTTTCCCTTAGAGACTCACTAATGTGACAGGGCTTGAGGAGACAACAATAAGGCTATTTTGTTCCCAATTATCTCCTCTACAGACACCTGAAATTTCACAATTAGTGATTCATTCTTTTGGGGTATAAATATTACTCTTTTTTAAGATGTAAATATCCTGGGAAGTGCATATTGAATCCTTAAAACCTTAGTAAACAAATTTACTTTCCTGGCAGTAGAGGGCAGGGCAGAGCAGGGCAGGACAGCACATTAGTTGAAGGATTCAAAGTATGGGATAGTTAGGGCCATTTTCAAAAATTTGCAGGGATAGCAAATGGAAAAAGGAGTACTCTTTGTACTTGATCTGAGAATGAAAAACTAGAGATAATTTGTAGAAGTTGTAGAGAGGCAGATTTTAGTAAGATGTCCTGAAAAACTTATGAATAAATAGACCTATCCAAAAGTGGAATGAATTAATAGCTATGAGGGAGGAAGTCTATTCCCCACCATACTCTCCTCACACACACCCCTATGATCTTCAAGCAAAGAACTGTGGTTCAAATACATGTTAGACTAGATCCATCAGTTCTGTGGGAACTCATTAGCTTGTGTGAAGGCTTGTTCCTGCAAGAGGAAGCTCTAATGATTAGAAAGGGCTCCCAAATATTAAGGTGGAATTTACAGGAATCATGATCACTTTCAATTATTGGCCCTAGTTCTGAATTCCCAAACTACACAGAATAAATCTAATAAGTCTCTTCCTATGCAATAACCCTTCATCTCTTGCCTCCTCCAAATAATTTCTTTTTTACATTAAAAATCTCATTTGATTTCTTTTAAACTCAAAATGTGCTTCTGAGACTCACTGTCAACTTGGTAATCATCTTCTGGATACACTCAGATTTGTTCACCTCCTTACAATGGAAATACCAGCATGAAACAACATTCTTATTGTGGGTGACCAGCTCAGAGTACAGGTTTGCTAGCATCTCTTCATTCTAAACATGAAAACTATTAAGACAACTCTGAGGTACCACTACACACCTGTCAGATTGGCTAAGATGACAGGAAAAGATAATGATGAATGTTGTAGGGGATGTGAGAAAACTGGGACACCGATACATTGTTGGTGGAACTGTGAACAGATCCAACCATTCTGGAGAGCAATCTGGAATTATGCCCAAAGGGCTCTCAAACTGTGTATACATACCCTTTGACCCAGCAGTGTTTCTACTGGGCTTGTATTCCAAAGAGATCTTAAAGGAAGGAAAGGGCCCCACATGTGCAAGAATGTTTGTAGCAGCCCTTTTTGTAGTGGCTAGAAACTGGAAACTGAAGGGATGCCCACCAATTGGAGAATGGCTGAATAAATTATGGCATATGAATGTTATGGAATATTATTGCTCTGTAAGAAACGACCAGCAGAATGATTTCAGAGAGGCCTGGAGAGACTTGCATGGACTGATACTGAGTGAAATAAACAGAACCAGGAGATCACTGTACACAGCAACAACAAAACTATACGATAATCTATTCTGATGGACATGGCTCTTTTCAACAGCAAGGTGATTCAGGACACTCCTGATAGTCTTGTGATGGAGAGAGCATCTGCACCCAAAGAGAGAGCTGCGGAAACTGAGAATGGATCACAACATAGTAGTTTCGCTCTTTTTGTTGCTGTTTGCTTGAATTTTATTTTCTTTCTCATTTCTTTTCCTTTTTGATCTGATTTTTCTTGTACAGCATGATAAGTGTGAAAATATGTATAGAAGAATAACACATGTTTAACATATATTAGATTACTTGCAATTTAGGGGAGGAAGTGGGGGAAAGGGAGGGAGAAAAAAATTGGAACACAAGGTTTTGTAAGGGTGAGTGTTGAAAACTATCTATACATGTTTTGAAAACAAAAAACTTTTTTTATTATTTTATTTTATTTTATTTGCAAAACATATGAATGGGTAATTCTTCAACTTTAACCCTTACATAGCTTTCTGTTACAAATATTTCCCCCCTACTCCCCACCCCTCCCCTAGATGGCAGGATATCCACTACATGTTAATTATGTTAAAATACTTGACAAATCGAATATATGTATACATATTTCCACACTTATTATTGTTGTGCAAGAAAAAAACATATCTACAAGAAAAAAAATCAGAGAAAGGAAACACAATGCAAGCAAACATCAATTGAGAGTATGAGAATGTTATGTTGTGGTCCACCTCTCTCTGGGTGTATATGGCTTTCTTCAGTGAACAATTGGAAGTGGTTTGAAACATTTCATTGTTGAAGAGAGTCATGTCCATCAGAACTGATCATCATATAGTATTGTTGTTGCCATATATAATGATCTCCTGGTTCTGCTCATTTCACTCAGCATCAGTCCATGTAAGTCTCTCCAGGCTTCTCTGAAATCGTCCTGCTGGTCGTTTCTTACAGAGCAATAATATTCCATAACATTCATATACCATAATTTATTCAGCCATTCTCCAATTGATGGGCATCCACTCAGTTTCCAGTTTCTAGCCACTACAAAAAGGGCTGCCACAAACATTTTTGCAGATGTGGGGTCCTTTCTTTCCTTTATTATTTCTTTGGGATATAAGCCCAATAGAAATGCTGCTGGGTCAAAGGGTATGCACAGCTTGATCACCTTTTGAGCATAGCTCCAAATTGCTCTCCAGAATGGTTGGATCCATTCACAGTTCCACCAACAATGTATCAGTGTCCCAGTTTTCCCACATCCCCTCCAATATTCGTCATTATCTTTTCCTGTCATTTTAGCCCATCTGACAGGTGTGTAGTGGTACCTCAGGGTTGTCTTAATTTGCATTTCTCTGATCAATAGTGATTTGGAGCACCTTTTCATATGACTACAAATAGTTTTAATTTCATCCTCTGAAAATTGTCTGTTCATATCCTTTGACCATTTATCGATTGAAGAGTGGCTTGAATTCTTATAAATATGAGACAATTCTCTATATATTTTAGAGATGAGACCTTTATCAGAACCCTTAAATGTAAAGATGATTTCCCAGTTTATTGCTTCCCTCCTAATCTTGACTGCATTGGTTTTGTTTGTACAAAAACTTTTTAACTTAATATAGTCAAAGTTATCTCTCTGGTTTTCAATTAAGAGTTCCAGTTCTTCTTTGGACTAAATTTATTCCATCTCCATAGGTCTGAGAGGTAAACTATATTACGTTCCTCTAATTTACTTATAGTATCACTCTTTATATCCAGATCATGAACCCACTTAGATCTTATCTTGGTATGTGGTGTTAGATGTGGGTCAAGCCCTAAGTTCTTCCACACTAGTTTCCAATTTTCCCAGCAGCTTTTGTCGAATAGTGAGTACTTATCCCAGAAGCTGGGGTCTTTGAGTTTATCAAAGACTAAATTGCTATAGTTATTGCCTAGTTTGTCTTGTGATTCTATCCTATGCCACTGATCGACTACTCTATTTCGTAGCCAGTACCAAATGATTTTGATGACTGCTGCTTTATAATATAGTTTTAGATCTGGTACAGCAAGTCCTCCATCATCAGTCTCAAAAAGCTTTTTTTTACAGATAAACATGAAAATATTTTTCCTCCATAGCCTAACATGGTACTAGCATTGTTAAAGGTTGTGCCATACTGCTAGTACCTAGTGAGTTTATACCAACATACATGTTTTATTCCCAATTTTTGGTTTTCAAGTAAAACATCAAGGCTGGTCATCAACCTCAGTTTTTGAACTTAAATCTTGGAAGTAGCCATAGCTTAGCAATGAGACAGAAAGGTTTTCTATACTTCTAAAGACCAATATGAAAAAATAGGTAGAGGAGGCAAAGAATGCACTATGGAGAATTAAGGAGAAATGAACATGAATGTATCATGGAAAAGCAAATAGAGAGATCTAGAAGCTAAAGGAATCTGGCAAGAATAGGTCTGCTCTTCATATTATAAGTGGATATGCAAAAAATTATTAGAAAAAGTGTGAGAGGCAACATGGCTAGTCAAGAAGACCTGAATTCAAGTTCTATCTTTGTGCCATGCTAAATGTTTGACCCTAGGTGAGTCATTTAACCTCTCAGTGCCCTGGGGAATTCTCTAAGAAGAGTTACAGCTCTGCCTTGGTGGAAGGAATTTTCACATGGGAAGTTTCATACACTGATAAACTCACATATCTAGATCAAAATATTAAGATAATCCATGTTAGAAGTAGGAGTTTTCCTTTGGAAGAAATGGAATCTGATCAAAAAAAAAAAATACTTCTTCTGTGACCGCAAACCTTTTTGGTGATAGGATAGGGTGCTTTCTTGTGTATACTTTTTAAACAGGACCATCTGAACTTCAGCCGTAACATATTTCTTTCTTTGTGCTTGGTCAAACAACTTAACTCAGAACATGCACAGAAATAAATAGTTGGCAGGGGAAGGGAAGAGAATGACAATACATTTTCCTTCCTACTGTGTCCTAGAGCTTAAGTGAAGCCTCTGGCTTAGAAGGCCTGGGCCAAGATCCATGGCCGTTCAAGCTTCATTACACTACTTATGAACAAAAAAAAAAAAAAAAAACCCACCAGGAGCCTCTAACTTGAGAATGTAAAGAGAGATTACAGAGGCAGGCAGCAGCATCTTTTGTAGGCTGAATCTGATTTTCAAGGTTTTGTGTTGCTAAAATGCAACAAGGATAGGAGGAAGCAAGGCATAATAGCCAACATCATGAATACTGAGACATCAGCTCTTCAAGGGCAAGGCCCACACTCTCTACAACCAGCACCAAGCAGGCATTATGGGATTACTCCTCCATTTGGTTCAAATATTCCATTGTTCTACTAGCCTCTAAAACAATACTCATGAAAGCATGGATGTATAGAAATGCTAGAATTAGAAAGGACCTTACAGGTTTCCATTCCCCATCTTTTCCCCTTTCTTTTATTAAGGAAGAAAAGAGACGCAGAAAGGGGATATGACTTGCCCAAGATAACAAAGATAGCCAGTGTCAGAATCAGGCTTGTAAACCAGTCAGTGCTATATCATTAATAGTGCCCTGCCTGTTCCTCCTTGTGCATGTATATATTTCCTTTTAGTCAGATACCTGAATGAGGGAAAATGCCTAAACAATTACTAACACTGTGAATGTAGCTAATCCTTTAGGGCTTTTTTATTTCTTTTTTGATTTTTTCTTTTTATTTTTTTCTGAGGCACTTGGGGTTAAGTGACTTGCCCAGGGTCACACAGCTAGGGAATGTTAAGTGTCTGAGACCAGATTTGAACTCAGGTCCTCCTGACTTTAGGAGTGGTGCTCTATCCACTGCGCCACCTAGCTGCCCCTCTTTTTTGACTTTAAAAATTCTTTTTGAACTTAAATATAAAAGCAAAAAGTCTCAATTTTTTCACATTGCCTCCAACATTTGTTGCTTTCTTCCTCTAACACTTTAGCCAATCTGAGAGGTCTAAAATATCATCTCAAGTTTGTTTTCATTTGTATTTCTCTAATAAATAATAATTTAGAGAATTTTTTCATATGACTATAAGTTAGTTTGATTTCGTTATTGGAAAACTGCCTGTTCCTTTCATTTGACCACTTATCAAGTGGAGGATAACTCATATTATTAAAAGATCTTTACACATTTAAGATGAGACCTTTAAATGAGAAACTCTCTATGAAATTTCTTCCCCAAATCTGAGGGTGGACCACACCATAGCATTTTCACGTTTTCTATTAATGTTTGCTTACATTATGTTTTCCTTCTCAGATTTTTTTCTTATAGATCCAATATTTCTTGTACAGGAAAATAACTGTATAAATATGTATTCACATATTCAATTTGTCAAGTATTTTAATACAATTAACATGTATTAGACTTCCTGCCATCTAGGGGAGGAGTGGGGATTAGGGGAGAAAAAATTGTAACAGAAAGCTTTGCAAGGGTCAATGATGAAAAATTACCCATACGTATATTTTGCAAATAAAAAGCTTTAATAAATTAATTAATTAATTAAATGAAAAAGTAATTTCTTCTCCAATTTTCTGCTTTCCTTCTGATCTTGGCTACATTGGTTTTATTTGTACAAACCTTTTTAATTTAATGTAATCTAAATTATCCATTTTACACCTCAAAATGTTCTCTATGTCTTATCTGTTCATAAATTGTTCTCCTCGGGAAAGGGACCCACATGTATAAGAATGTTTGTGGCAGCCCTTTTTTTAGTGGCTAGAAACTGGAAACTGAATGGATGCCCATCAATTGGAGAGTGGCTGAATAAATTATGGTACATGAATGTTATGGAATATTATTACTCTGTAAGAAATGACCAGCAGGATGATTTCAGAGAGGCCTGGAGAGACTTGCATGAACTGATGCTGAATGAAACAAGCAGAACCAGGAGATCATTATACACGGCAACAACAATATTACATGATGATCAATTCTGATGGACATGACTCTCTGCAACAGTGAAATGTTTCAAACCAGTTCCAATTGTTCACTGAAGAAAACCATATACACCCAGAGAGAGGGATATGAAATATGGACCACAACATAACATTTCCATGATCTCTATCGATGTTTGCGTGCATTGTGTTGCCTTTCTCTGATTTTCTTTTTTTTTTCTTGTAGATAGGATTTTTCTTCCACAACTTGTCAAGTATTTTAACATTATTAACATGTAGTGGACTTCCTGCCATCTGGGAGAGGGGAGAGGACTGGGGGTAAAATTTGTAATAGAAAGCTTTGTAAAGATCAATGCTGAGGAACTACCCATACATATGTTATGCAAATAAAAAGCTTTAATAAAAATAAATAAATAAATAAATTGTTCTCCTCTCCATAAGTCTGATAGGCGATATATCTCACGTTCTTTTAACTGTCTTGTAGATATCTTCTTTTATATCTAGGTCATGCATCCATGTTGACCTTATCTTACTAAATAATGTAAGACATTGGTCTATCCCCAATTTCTGCCTGACTGCCTTCCAGTTTTCCCAACACTTTTTACCAAATAATGAATTCTTATCCCCAAAACCTAAATCTTTATACTTGTCAAACACAAAGTTACTATAATCATTTGCTGTGGTGTGTTGTATGTCTACTCTGTTCCACTGCTCTACTTTTCTATTTCTTAGTCAGTACCAGATGCTTTTGATAATTACTGGTTTAGTTTAGTATGTGATACTGCTAAACCTCTTTACTTTTTTTCATCAGTTCTTTTGATGTTCTTGACCTTTGGTTCTTCCAAATAAATTTTTGTTGTTATTTCTTTCTAACTCAGTAAAATAAATTTTTAGTAATTTAATTGGGATGGTATTTAATAAATAGGTAAAATTGTCATTTTTATAACACTGTCCCCACCTATCCATTAGTTATTAATATTTCTCCAATTCCTTAAATCTGATTTTATTTGTATAAAAAGTCATTTCTAATTTTGTTTACATGGTTTCTGGGTTTTATTTGGCAGATGTACTTCTTAATCTACAGTTATTTTAAATGGGGTATCTCTTTTTCTTCTTAGAGGGTTTTGTTGGTAATATATTGGAATGCTGATGATATCTTTGGTTTTAAGAACAAAAGTAAATCTATCTTTTGATGCAATTATCATGGAAAGTTTGGTTTGGCAGAATTTGAATGCGCTATTGGTTTCCTTTTCTTCTACCCCTGACCACACCAATGGTGGACTGATGCTCTTTATGGGGGAAAATCAAATAAGCCATTTGCCCAACCTTACTGTCAAGTCCTTTTTGCAAACCCTGAGATTGATTAGAGTATTGGCTAAAGGATAATGCCAAATGTGTTCTTCTAACTCTTCCTAGACAAGTGCAAATATTCTTCCCCTTCCTCCAAGTATTTAGTTGAACAGTTATGTATCATCATATCTTAATCCCAACAGTAACCACTCAGCATATATACTTATATGTAAGTTCACATGTATGTGTGTGCTTCTGTGTATGTATTCACAGATTATGGGGGACACAGTAGAAAGAAAGCTGAATTTGGAGTCAAAAGGATATGCCTCAGGGGCAGCTCGTTGGTGCAGTGGATAGAGCATCGGTCCTGAAGTCAGGAAGACATGAGTTCAAATCTGGTCTCAGACACTTAACATTTCCTAGCTGTGTGACCCTGAGCAAAGTCACTTAGCCCCAATTGCCTCAGCAAAAAAAAGGATATTTTGGGCAAATCACTCAACACTCTGAGCCTCAGTGTTCTCATTTGTAAAAAGGAAGACTTAATGACCCCTAATTTCCCTTCCAGTTCTAAAGCCTATGCCTGCAATTGTCCAACCTACTTAGCCATATTATTCAGACAAAAAGTGCCCTTCTCTCCTTACAAAACATCTGGAGACAAAAAATAGTTTATTCTCTCTCTTCTAAGTCTTATTTCAACCTATAGGTAGCACATTGCCTCAATCTGATGCACTAGACTGTTAAAGCAGGTCCGTACAACCTTCACAACTTAGCCAGAATATAGTTAGTTCCTTCTGTCCTGATTTCCAAATGGTCCTGGCTCTAGGCCATCTTAACTTTTGTTGCTGATAGGTAGGCAGAGAAGGAAACCCCAGAGAAAGGCTGGGAGGCTTCTATGGATGTGGAGTATAAGATTCTTTTAGACCCCAAAGGGCCTCTGCTTCTGACACATACTATCTGTGTGATAGTTGGCAAGTGACTTAAACTCTGTGTCCCCAGACAATTCCTCAAAATGCTGATTGATTACTGATGTGCATTGATGGGAAAAGTTTCCATACATTGCTAAATCACAAGTCTGTATTATAACACTGGAATAGCCACTATGAGCTAGAGGTTTAAGCTTAAATAATAAAGATAAGATCTTTCTGCATGGCCTAATCTTTGAGCAAAGTCTTTTATAGATGTCAAATCTTTTAATAAAAGGCCAATCATTTCTCTCCTCCTTTTAAGTTCTCCTCTGATGCCCAATGCTAGGATGAGAAGGATTGTAATAAAAGCTGTGCTAGTAGAACTTACACATTGGCAGGGTTTTCCAAAACTGACCAGCTTCAAGGATGGGTCCGATAGTGGACTATGAATCTGTTTTCCTATAGTCAGCCTAGATAAATTCAAAGGGGCTCAAGTAAGGTGATTCATCTTTTTACATCTCCCAAAGACCATTGCCCAAGTAGTAAGAGGGTTGCTACCTGCATCCCAGGAAGGAGGTACACACACTGACCAACTACAAAACAACATAATGAAGAACAGAAGAAGTATTCTTGATTTTTTTAACAAACTTCCCATAACTAGTGGTTAGCAATTCAGTATTGAAATTTCTTTTGGGAGGTTTTAGCTATGTGGTCCTGCCATATTTTACCACTATCTGTTCCAAAAAACAGCTTTTGTCTCCTGCCTTTTCAAATTCCTAAGTTGTTCCATTTGGCAGCACTTTCATATGTGACTGGCTGAAAAGAGCCAAACAAAATGTTGGCCAACAGCTTCCTTCTCTTCTTAGGGTAATTTGTTCCTGAGGGAACCGATAGGACTAAAGCGCCTTCTGGTTGTGTTTTTCCTGCTCCTGCTTCCTGAATTAGTCTGGAAAGGAATACTTTGTCAGGAATCAGCTGCTCTGCCATCCATGCACTAAGTCTGGAGGTGGGAGATCTTTAGCAAGTGGGACTTGGAGGTGTTATCCAGGGAAAGAACAATCTTTTCCCTTCAGAAGAAGTTGTTCATCATGGGATCACTACTGAAATCTGCCTGGACTTCACAATTAGTAGAGCTAGATATACTACATCCTCACCCCTGCTCCTCTAGCTCTCAAGCTCATCTGCTTTGTTTCTTTGTGCCAGCTCAGCTTGCAAGGCATAGCCCTCTACCAATGCCTTTCTACCATAGGGGGGGGGAGAGAGAGAAACAGAGAAAGAGAGAGACACAGAGAGAAAGAGGGAGAGAGAGAGAGAGAGAGAGAGAGAGAGAGAGAGAGAGATGAACAGAACAAGCACTTACTCATGCCAGGCAAAATGCTAATCACTGGGGATCCAAATATAAACAAGCAAGACAATGCTTGCCCTCAAGAAGCTTACATTCTAATGGAAGAAGACAATGCATAAAGACTTGATGAAAAGGGAGAGAGAAAAGGAAGGGGAAAGACTTATAACCATGCAAGGTCAATACAAGTATTGTACAAACCTGAGCCCCAGGCAAAAGAAGAAAGCTTAACCATCAGAAACAGTAATCCAGGAACAGAGGAGACCAAGTTTCTGCTCAGATGGAAGTGATTAGAAAATAGGATCACACAAGTGTGATGGATTTGACTCTTTTCAACAATAACGTTATTCAGGGCAATTCCAATAGACTTGTGATTAAGAGAGCTGTCTGTATCCAGAGAAAGGACTGTGGGGACTGAATGCAGATCACAAAATAGTATTTTCATCTTTTTTGTTGTTCCTGTTTGCTTATATTTTTCTTTCTCATTTTTTTTCTTTTTTGATCTGTTTTTTTTCTTGTGCAACATGACAAATGTGGAAATGTTTAGAAGAATTGGACATGTTTAACCTATACTGGACTACTTGCTGTCTAGGGGAGGGAGGATGGGGAGAGGGAAAAATTTGGAACACATGATTTTGCAAGGGGAAATATTGAAAACTATCTTTGCATATATTTTGAAAATAAAAAGCTATTTTTTAAAAAGAAAAGAAAAGATGATCACAGTTGAGGAGACAGGTAAGAAATGTCTTGAAGGTCCAGGTCTCACCAAAATAAGACAAAAACTCACCTATCAGAGCTGGTCATAGTACATAGCCAGATAAATTTTCTGTGTAAGCTGCCACTAACCACTCCCTTGGGACATTCCCTTAATCATATCACTCTCTCTCTCAAGAACTCAAAGTACCAATCACATCAAGTACAAATTCTACTGTTTTGACTTTACCCAATCTATCTTGCTCCACCATCATCTAAAAACAATTTATAAGAGCATTTGTGACTTTTGCTCCATTTGGAGATATAAACAAGTACATTCTCTTTTCCTCACACCCACCCCCCAATTTCTCCAGTTACTCATGAGGTAGGAAGAGACCCATTAAATAGAAAACAGGTTTTGGTATTATCTGCTATTGGTCTTGTATTTCCAAAGCAGCAATGGCCATTTTGCTTGGTTAGATTATTGTGTGGTATTTTCTTTTTGTGGAATATTCTCCTGTCCCCAAGTGATACCAAGAGAAATGTATACTTCAGTATTCCTAAATGCCCTGTCACAGGCTGCTTCAACTGTCCATCAATGCAGACAATCAGTAGTGGAATACTGGCCAATGAAAAGTCACCATTGGTCAGTCTCATGCCACTTTATAACTCAGCTAAGCAATGACCTTGCTGAAATAGTGGAGAAGGAACAGGTCTCATACATATTTATGAACTACCATTACTAATTAAATTCTTCACACAATACTGCTCCAAAATGAACCAGCCAATATATTTCCCCCATTATGGTTCACTGTTAGGTACCATGTAAGAATAAAAAAACAACAAGATATGTGTATTTAGGGCTAATTTTGGGAATGGCCTTTAGAATTAAACCTTTTAGCATACTTTTCCACAAAGGACTGTAACTAAAGATAACAACTCAGTCCTTGAAGCCTTCTAATGGATATGATAGGACCTATGATCCTGAGATCACCTCTAGAACTATTCTCCTGTCCCCAGGTGATACTGTCTCCACTCTCATTTTCAAAACAATGCTGTTGCATCAGATGGTTTTACAGCTGATATGGTTTTCAGCTGATATTTTTAGTCACTGAAAAGCACTAATCAAGTAAATGGAACTCATGATCAGAAAGATGCCCCAAAGCTTATCACCTCATATGATTCCCAGGAGGCAAGATTCCCTTTTCATCTTTCTTTTAGCTTTCCCCAAACCATCCAGATATGGAGAATTTAAATCAAACCACTCAAAAAAGAGTGACAGCTGCCAAGGGAAGCTTAGTAGCTAAATGATAAGCCAAATTAAAATTAAAATCTTGTATAAATCTAGATACCATCATGATTCAGTGGAAAGAGCAGGAGACCTGGTGTTAGGAGACCTGGATTGAAATCCCATTTCTAGACATGTGACCATAGGCATCTCAACTGAGCCTCAATTTTCTCATCGTTATTATAAAATAGAAATAACACTTGTAATACTCACCTCAAAGAACGCTGAGTGCCAAGTTCTTTGTAAATTTTAAATTGCTATAGAAATGAGAGCTATTATTAGCACCTTAAATTTACTTATGCTAATACATTGCAACATAGATCCCAGGGATACTCAACTAAATGTTTCCTGTAAAATTCATAAAATGACAAATCTAAAGCTGAAAGACAGTTCAAAGGCCGCCTAGTTCAAAGGTGTTGAACACATGGCCATGGGCCACCAGATCAAAATGTAAACAGGGAATAATTAACAAAATAAAAAATACAATAATATATATATAATGTTACATTAATATGCAGTTAATATGCAGCCTGCAGGGATCCTTATGTATGTATGGTTTAGTGGCTTCCATTTCTATTTGTTTGACACCACTGATGTAGTCCAATAACCTCATTTTACAGGAGAAAAAAGAGAAGCTCAGAGATTTTTTTCCAAATTTATATAGGTATTTTTAAAAGGTGGGATATTAACTTAAGTCCCCTGACTCTAGGGCCAGCATTCTTTCCACCTTTGTCTTGTCCTGGATCACATTAACTGGAGCAACAGAGAGAGGTCAAAATCCTGAAACCTCCAGGTATGAAATCTGCTTCCTTTGCTTATGGTTTCTATGGCCACATGCAAATTACAAATGCTCTCAGTGCCCCAGTTCACTTAGCAGTAAATATTAGGTAGGTGGTGCTTGAGAGGATAGAGAGCTAAGCCTGGGGTCAAGAAGACTCATCTTCTGGAGTTCAAATTTGACTTCAGGCACTCAAGAGCTGTGTGACCCTGGAAAAGTCACTTCACCCTATTTATCTCAGTTCCTAATATGTAAAATGAGCTGGAGAAGGAAATGGCAAACAATTCCAGTATCTCTGCTAACAAAATTTCAGATAGAGCCACAAAGAATCAGATGTGACTGAAACAAGTGAACAACATCTCTCAAGGGTTGCTGTGCTAATCAAAGGCGATAACCTTTAAATGCTATTTTAAAAGTCAGTTTTAACAAACAAGGTAATTATGTCATCATTGTGTTCAATTTATTAAACACTTAGCAAAAACAACAATAACAACAACTTTGTACATAATAGTTCATAACTTTATATACAATCTTTTTTTGTGTTCTTTGTTTACTGGAATGTTCACGTTGGATGATGGTTGCTTTATTCAAAACAAAAAAGAAAATTTAAATTTAAAAAAAGCAAAAAGAGCTAAGTCATGCATTTAACAAATGTTGACCAAGCAGCTACTATGTTCAAGACATTGTACTGGGGGTAGGGGCAATGGCCAGAAGTCAGTGGACATTTTTGCTGTAGTTTATTCATTTTGGTCATATCCAATTCTTTGTGAGCCCACCTGGGATTTTCTTGGTAAAAACACTGGATAAGTTCGCCATTTCCTTCTCCAGCTCATTTTACAGATGAGGAATCTGAGGTAAACAGGGTGAAGTGACTTGTCCAGAGTCACATAGTGAGGAAGTGTATATGGGCACATTTGAACTCATATTTTAAACATCCTTAATATATAATCCCTGCCCTCAAAAGCTTATTGTCTAGTTGGGAATATAAAGCATGTACATATATAATTATAATATGGTAAGTTACATGCAAAGGTTGAAAATTACACATTAAGAGAATCAATCTCCAGGGGAAGGCACTAAGATTAAGGAGGCCTGGAACTTTTAGAAGTTGGAACTTTAGTTTAGACTTCAAGGAAGCCAATGAAGCTGGGAGGTTGAGATGAAAGGGGAGAGAGTTCCAGGGGCAGCCAGTGAAAATCTTCAAGTCAGGAGGTGTAATACTATTTATGAGGAATAGTAAGGAAGGAGGCCAGATCACTAGATCACAGAGTAAGAGAGTAAGAATATAAAATGTAAAACAAAAAAAAAAACTCTGGAAATATAGGAAAGAGTTAGGTTATGAATGGCTTTAAAAGCCAAACGGAAGATTTCTATTTGATCTCGTAGGCAACAGGGAGTCATGAGCTAGGAACTAAAGGTTACTGGGGTGGCTGCTGCTGCTGCTGCTAACTAGCAATTAGCTATATATAGGCTTTGAGGTGTGCAAAGTGCTATGGATCCATTTTGTCATTTGAGCTTTTCAACACACCTGGAAGAGAGCACCAAGAAAAACAGAGTGATCAGTAGTGTTAAAAGGTACAGAGAGGTCAAGAAGGGTAAAAACTGAGAAAACGCCATTAGATTTGGCAATTAAGACATCACTGGTAAGTTTGGAGAGAGCAGGTTCACTTGAATTGTGGGGTTGAAAGCCAAAATGAAGAGAATTAAAAGTGAGAAGAAAGGAAGAACCAAATGAAAATCAAGGAATTTAGACACAAAAAGAAAAAGAGATCTAGGATGTTAGCTTACAGGGTTTTTTAAGGGATGGTGTTTTTAATCAATCGAGTGAGAATTTTTTAAGGATGGAAGAAAGAGACATGGGTATCTTTGTAGGCAGTTGGGAAACTATAGACAGGAAGAGTTTAAATATTAGTGAGAAAGTGGGAATGATAGAAGAGTCAATCTGCTAGAGAAGATGGAATCACGGGCATTATGCCTTAGCCAGAAGAAGGGCCACTTTTTCTACTGAGATAGAGATGAAGGAAGAAAAAAAAGTGGAAGTCATTTGAATCACATGACATGAGGAGTAGAGAACTGAAACTTCTCACAAAACACCTCAGGGTTTTTTTTTCAGAGAAATATGAGACAAGCTCTGATAGAGAAGAAACAAAGGAAGCCAGGGAAAATCTGAGAAGGGATGAAAAGTTTTGAAAAAGCCTATAGTTCTTTCTCAAGCTATAACGCCTGCACTGACTACTCTTCTCTTCCCAATCTTGACAGAAGAACTAAAGGGTGGAGCAAGAGGAAGATGAATAACAGATTGTAGGGTTCCAAAACAGAGAGCGGTAGAGTGACAGACTACAATCAGATGAGGACATTTCAAAGTTCACAAAAACGAACATGGAGTATCTGCAGAGGTGTAACAGGCAGGGGATAAAAGAATAAGTCATGGGAAGGGAGTAAATTGAGGAAATAGGAGGTTATTGTATTTAGGGGAATACCAATATGTATTTGGAAACTGCCTAGTATGAGGGAAGGAGTTGGAGAGGAGAGAAAGACTGTGAGCCACACACTGAACTCATTGAGGAAAGGTTGGTAGACAACAGCTATCAGAATTTTGATTGAGTAATGAATATTGATTGAATGAACCTCAAAAGAGAATAGTTTACTGAGTGAAGGTGGTAGAGGGAAAGCCTGGAAGTGGCAAAGAGGAGGAAGGAATATTCTAACTCTTCCACCACAACCTGTAGCAGGAGGTCAGAAATTAGTGAAAATGCAGTCAATGCTGGAAAGGGTGGTCAGGAAAAATGTGGCATCAGGACAGAGCCAGGTCTTGATGGATACCAAAGGAAGGAGGGAGCAAGAAAGGAAAAGGTTTAAGATGAAAGCTAGTTTGTTACCTATTAAATAAGTATTTAACAGAGAATGGTGGAAGGGATGAGTAGCTTTAGAGCAGGACAATGGTGGGGCTGGACTAATGGAGATGGAGATAAGTGAGTCTAAGGAAAAGATCTGAATTGTGTCAGCCAGGAACTCGGAATCACTGGAATGGAGAAGGAATGATCAGGTAGAAGTATGTTAATCACTAAGGAATGAGCAGAACTCTTAAATGACATTCTTAATTGGACTACTGAAAAACAATTATTCAATGACTTTCATGTCACATAGTAGCAGAGGGGAAAAAGTGATGAATTTGGAGTCAGGAAGACCTGAGTTTGAATCTAGTCTCAGATACTAACTGTGTGACCCTGTGTAAGTCCCTTAACCTCACTCAGCCTGTTTCATCATCTGTAAAAATGGAGATACTAATTGTGCCTCTCTCACAGAGTTATGTTAGAGACCAAATGAGATAATATATGCAAACTGCAAATCTTAAAGTGCTATATGACTTCTAGCTATTGTTGTTATTGTTGTTGTTGTTATTGTTAACAGATGTGATTCCCATGGACTACACAATCAAAGATAACACAAAAAACTTCAGTCTCAAAAATTTTTGTTCCTTGCTTTTAAGCCTACTGTGTGGGTCTCTTCCAGTTCTCCCTTCAATTCATGGTGAGAGTATAGTGAAGGGATTTCTTTTCCCCACGAGCCAGAGCCTAACTGCCATGGTGGCTTAAGCACAGGGCAGCAAGAAAATTATAAGGAAATAATTGAAGCTTCTTGAGAAAGGGAGTAACATGGTCAGATATGTGCTTTAAGAATATCAACTTGTCAGCTGTATGGAGCATGGATTCCTGAAGGGCAAGGCTGGCTGTATGAATGCCAATTAGAAGGGCTTTACAATAGTCTGGACAAGAGGGGATGAAGGCTTGAACTAGAAGGGTAAATGAAGAGAAGGGAATGGAGTAAATCTATACAAAAGTATTAACCATATGCAGGGCACTGAATACAAGATGCTATTGCTGGGGCGGAGCCAAGATGGCAAACTGCAGACAGTGTTCTCTGTAAGCTCCTGACACCTTCCCTCAGACACAGACAAACTGAGCCTCTGAACTGGTTCTGGAGTGAGGGCTTCACCAAACACTTGGACTACAACGCACTTCTATCAAATATCTACTTTGAAAGAACTTCTGAGGTCAGTTTTAGACGGGCAGGGGATCGAGCAGGTCCCGGCGCTCAGACGCCAGTGCGCAGCCAGGGTGCAAGTCCGGGGCTGGGACAGACCAGAAGATTTTAGGCTGCCAGGAAGTCCCTGGGAGACCCTTGGGCCACTTTGCTCTGCTTGTGGGCAGGTGCTTTGGCAGGTCTACCTTTGATAAAGGGTGGATTGAGAGCAGCTGAAAGTGTGGTCCTAGCGCAGATCTAGCCAGATCAGCCCCAGACTGGAAGTCAACTGGGCAAACTGCACCAGGGCAAATTGAAACCCATCTGCTGCTGCTGCCACTGCTGCTGCTGAGGCTGCAGAATTCCCTGCTGGTGACTGATACCTCAGCTAAACATCATGAGCAAGAAGAAGAGAGCTCTCACCATAGACAGCTTTTACCGAGAGAAACTAGAGCAGTCCTCACATCCTGAGATTCTGAAAACAATCCCAGATAAAGCCACAAAGGTGGACTTAAGCTGGTCTCCCTTTCAGAAGGCTTACCTGGAAGATTGCATAAAGAATCTCAAAAGAGAGCTAGAAGAAGTTTGGGGAAATAAACTGAGAGCAGTGCAAGGAGGAAACATCACCCTGCAACAGAGATGTGGAAAACTGGAAAATAAGTCTGGTGAATTGGAAAAAGTCACCAACTCACTGGAAAATAAAAATAGTGAATTGGTAAAAGACAACAATTCACTGAAAAACAAAATTGGTGAATTGTAAAAAGTCACCAACTCACTAGAAAATAAAAATAGTGAATTGGAAAAAGATAACAATTCACTGAAAAATAAAATTAGTGAATTGGAAAAAGACAACAATTCACTGAAAAATAAAATTGGCAAAATGGAAAAAGAATGCAATGAACCAAAAAATTCAATTGGCCACTTACAAAAGGAGCTAAAAAAGATAACCGAAGGAAATAATACCTTAAAAATTAAAACTGAACAAATTGAAATGAATGACTCAATAAGACTTCAAGAATCAGTCAAACAAAAACAAAAAATGAAAAAATAGAAGAAAATATGAAATATCTCCTAGGAAAAACAACTGACTTGGAAAACAGATCCAGGAGAGACAATCTAAGAATTATTGGACTCCCTGAAAGTCACGATGAAAAAAAGAACCTTGATGCTATCTTCCAGGAAATCATGAAAGAGAATTGCCCTAATGTTTTAGAATCAGAAGGCAAAGTTGGTATTGAAAGAATCCACTGATCACCTCCAGAAAGAGACCCCAAAATTAAAACCCCAAAGAATATCGTGGCCAAATTTCAGGACTATCGCACCAAGGAAAAGATGTTACAAGCTGCTAGAAAAAACCAGTTCAAATACCGGGGAATTGTCATTAGAATTACATAGGATCTGTCAGCTTCCACATTGAAGGATCAAAAGACCTGGAATCAGATATTCCGAAACGCAAAAGAACTTGGATTACAGCCAAGAAGAAGCTATCCAGCTATAATGAGCATCATCTTCCAGGGAAGAAGATGGTCATTTAATGATACAGGAGAATTTCACCTATTTCTAATGAAAAGACCAGATCTGAACAAAAAAATTTGACCTCCAAATAGAGAACTCAAGAGAAGCATAAAAAGGTAAAAAGGAAAACTCTTGAGAACTATATTCCTACTATAGGTATCCTTTAAAGAATGGCAGTATAATTTGATTTTTCTTTGATAATAATGGAAAAGAAATTAGAGGTGGAAGGGATACCATACTGAAAAAGAAAAAGAGGGGAGGGGGGAAAGGAGGCAAAATAAAGTAAAAATAAAGGAGGTAAAATAAGGCAAAGTCTCATGAGGAGACATAGAAAATCTAATATAATTGAGGGAAAGATGGGAGGGTGATGAGTATTGTGTAAATCTTACTCTCATTAGATTGGGCTCTAAAGGAGCATATCAGACACATTTGATTTCAGGGCAAAACTTGGCCCTCTGTATAGGGAAGTAGGAGGGAAAGGAGGAAAAGAAAGGGATAAATTAATAGAAGGATTAGGGGAAAGGTGTATAAAAGAGGGAGGGTTCTAAAGGGGGGAGGACTGTTAGAGGGAGGTGGTCATCAAAAATAAAATACTGGGGAGGGGGGAAGGGAGTAAGGGGAAAGGGAAGAGAAAAATATAACTTTGGGTAAATAAGATAGCAGGAAATATAGATATAGTCATTTTAACTGTGAATGTGAATGGGATGAACTCTCCCATAAAACGGAAATGGATAGCGGACTGGATTAAAATCCAGAATCCTACAATATGTTGTTTACAAGAAACACATCTAAAACATAGAGATACATACAGAATGAAAGTAAAGGGCTGGAGCAGAATCTTTTATGCTTCAAGTGAACAAAAAAAAGCAGGGGTAGCAATCCTTATCTCAGATCAAGTAAAAGCAAAAATAGATCTAATTAAAAGAGATAAGGAAGGAAACTATATTTTACTAAAGGGTACCATAAATAATGAAGTGGTATCAATACTAAACATATATGCACCAAGTGGTATAGCATCCAAATTCCTAGAGGAGAAACTAACAGAGATGCAAGGAGAAATAGACAGTAATACTATACTAGTGGAAGATCTCAACCTTGCTCTCTCAGAATTAGATAAATCAAACCACAAAATAAATAAGAAAGAAGTTAGGGAGATAAACAAAATGTTAGATAAGTTAGGTATGACAGATCTCTGGAGGAAACTGAAT
>JAJPUD010017503.1:0-26897 GCA_023553655.1 Myrmecobius fasciatus
ATTGATGAATATTCAGACAAAAGTGTGAGAGAAGACATCAAAGACATCAGTGTCTTAGGATTGGGCTGGAGATAAGGCCGATTTGACTGTTAGTTATAGTAGTCATGACAGTTAATAAAAGGTTGAGTTCAACTAATAGAATCTTTAATTCCCTAGAGCACAGCAATGGGGAAATTAGCATGAAGAGTCGGATATGACAGAACACCTGAACTACTACAACAACAACATCCAAATGGAGGTTTTATGAGCCTGATTCAAATTCAGAGCATAAAGAGGTATTCTGTTTTTTTGTTTTGTTTTGTTTTTTTGGTTTTGTTTTTTGGCTTACTGTGTGGGAATAAAAAGCCTTTTAATTGTTTGCTGAGCTAGAACTAAGTGTACATATAAAAGGCTTGAATAGACAAAATTTCTTTCTGGTGGTAGTTTTGGCAAGAACTTCTATGGATTTCAGATAGGGTTGAATGGCAGCACTGGGCCCTCTCTCTTCACCTGGCTACCATGTAGCTATTTATGCATAATGCTTCTTTTTCTCCAGTCTATTGTGTTTTATTCTTTCATGATCTTAGGTGAATGAGTATTTGAGATGGAATGATACAGGTTATAACCTTGTAAATTTTAACAAGTTGGAAGAGCCATCAAAGGTCCTCATAGAGCTTGTAGCAACAGTAATTAAATCTAATGAGGAGACCTCTCTGAGGAATAACTTGCTTGACTCAGCCCAGCAGTGAATTGGTCAGGCAGTGGAAATACCATATTCTGTGAGCAAGGGAGCAACTAATCCAGAAGGTGGATTGAGGAGAGGAGGGTGTTTTTTAGCTATTTGAAATTTAAGTTTATCCTCCCCAGGGATTGAGTAGATGTATGGAGAGGAGTATGTACTCCATGTTTAAGGGGGTAATATTTCTGTTGGCTGTTTTTCCCCCCTAAATTATCTCAGTAAATATCTTTATAGGAGCTAATTGATGCTAATTTCTTAAATGATATTAGGTAGATATTTACTAGTTATTGATTGGTGTTGGGGGAGGAAGAACATACCAGTTGGTTGATCATGAACAGTAATATTAGACAACCCTTTAATCCTTCAAGGTTATCCCTAGAATTCAATCTGCTGGTTCAAGTGGGAGTCAATAGGAAAATGAACTCAGATCCTGTGCACTATAAATCTAAGTCTATATATTCCTTGCTAAAGACTGAAAAGAAACTATTCCATAAAAGAAGAACAATTTTCCACTTTTAGTTCAGGCTGAGCAAATTAGAGTTTCAAAATTTTTAGTAATTACTGAGAATATCCCATAGCATACACATAAGATTGCCTTTGAAACTAGGAGAATTAATAAGGAGATTAATCAGTAATGGAGAGTGGGGTGGTGGTGTGTTGTGCTGAGTATACCTGAAAGGCCCTGTATTAAACACCCACACTTTATAAGAGTTATAACTGTAAAATAAAGTATTTGGACTGGATGACACCTCAAGTCTCTTCTACTTCCAATATACTACATAGGGATGGTTAGTAGTTGAGTATAGTTCCTTTCTCTATTCTGATCTAATCTTGACAGTGATACCAAAGTGATTTTCCTTAGGTAGATGTTTTACTATGCTACTGCTTACTCAATTTACTTCCATGGCGCTGTGTTATTTCTAGAATTAAAATTAAAACTCCTTTCATTGCCTTTTAAAGCCCTTCACAATCTGGCCCCAAATTATCTTTCTTCTCTAGTTATATATCACTACCTTCCATTATTCTATGGTTCAGTCAGACCAGCCTATCTATGCTTCACACACACACTCTCTTTCCCTTCTTCATGCCTTTGTCCCGATTATTATTTATGGTAGAATGGATTCCCTCCTCACTTCAACCTCACAGGTTCTCTCATTTTAAAAAATTAAAGGAATGAAACAGATATTTCTAAAACATAGCATAATAAAAAAGATGATTGTACATAAAGTTGCAAATCTATTGTATACAACTTGTTATTCTTTTAAAATATATAATATAGTTATTTCTTTTTTTCTTTCCTTCTTTCCTTTCCCCACCCCCAGAGATGGCTACCTTCTTTCACTGTTCTGCTTTAGTACCACTTTCTACATGAAAGCCTTTTTTGATTCCTCCAACTGCTAGCATTTCCCCCTCAAAGTTGCTTTTCCTTTGTAATGTATGTTTTATGTAAGTACATAGTTAATAACTGATTACTGACTGAATATATTACTTTACTTTCCCTACCAATAAGCTATCCTTTGTGACTAACATAAAAAAATTGAAAAAGAAAAAATTCAGCAAAATCTATCACTATATTTCTGATACTATGTACAACATTCTGTACCCATAGTTTTCCACTTCCACAAAAAAAAGAGGGAAGTTCATTTTCTCATTTCTTCTCCAGGGCCAAACTTATAAACTATTGCTGTTGGAGGCAGAAGCCTACAGTGGAAAGTATATTGACTCTATTGTAAGAGGGCCTAGCTTAAAACTAGGCCTTTTGACATGTACAACCTTGGATTAAGTCACTTTGAAGAAGGAGCAGAAACATATATGAAGTACGAGGTTGTGGTAGAGCAGTTCAAAATGTGAAAAAGTCCCAACAGGCATTTAAGATCACAAAGGGCGCTCTTTACAGACATGAAAAGGCTCAAGGGCAAAACCAAAACGATTTAACTAAGTGCTGTGAGTGAAGTGTACTTTTAAGGTCAGAGGGAAGAGGGGAAGGGAAGTAAGAGTCGGGTCCAGGGAGTTAAAGAGAAGTTAGGGAGGATCCTAGTAGAGAACAAACTCACTTGAATGTGTACCTGAGGAGATACACATGAGATTAGAGCAAGTAGGGTATGCTTTTAGATATGCTAATACATCGGTCTCCAAAATTAGGCCCCTTTGTGTGTTCCTAACAAAAAAGACAGAATGGGGTCCTAAAAGTTCCTGCTTCACTTCAACTTTCCCTCCCAAGGCCCCAATTTCCTTTTCTGAAAAATGAAGGTGTTATATTACATTGCCTTGGATGTCCCTTTTAGCTTTAGATTCTATGATACTTCTAAAGAGTGGTCTTTAACTCTTAATGGGCTCTGAGGTTCTTTCAGGAACCTGTATTTTTAATATTTATAATATTACAATGCCAACATCTTATTTCTAAAATAAATAATTAGTTAATCACATTTAAAAAAAAAACAACTAGACTTTACCTAATGTAAAGGAATGCCATTCTCATTAGGTGAACTTCTTTGTATTGGCTAACAAGGTTAGTCATCTCAGACCATACCAAAGTATGAAGACTGAGAAATAATAACTAGCACTTATTTAACACTTTTAAGGTTTGCAAAATGCTTTTATGATGACATTATGAGGAGGATTTTTTTTTTTTGGGGGGGAAGAATAGGTGTGGGAGGGATTGGATCTATGATTTCATAATTAGGAAATTAAAATGTGGAATTTTCTTCCTTGAATACAGATCACCAAATCTTATACTAACTTAAAGTTTTAAGAGTATTTGGAACGACCTTTCCAGCAGCCTATCACAAAAGCTTCCATATATTCTCCTTCTTACAACTGTTTACTTCACAGTCAAGGGCAGACACCCTGAACTTGGGGGATGATGGGTATACTCTCCATTGAGTAGACAAGTCTACTCCTATTTTCTGTGTCACTGCCCCCTGTGGGTGAGGCCCAAACACCAATTGCAATCAAATCAGAATGGGAGGGAGTAGACGCCCCCAAATAGGGCAAATACACCTATGATTTTGTAATGAGTTTGGGGTTTGGTTCTAGGTAGACATGAGTGATTAGCTTTTGCTTATTCTGGGAAGCCAACAGGAGTAGTGGATGGAGATGCTACAGGCCCACTCTGGAGCAGGCAGTAGCTATGAAATTCAGACTCTAAATCCTCATTATAAGGCTTTTTAAATGCACAGACAGGATATTAGCGTTTAAACAGCTTCTATTACTCCAGGGCAAACTTTAAAAAACATAATATTTATAGAAAACCTCATTCAGCTTACCCTGTTTGCTCTTTATTTCTCCTGCAATTACTGCTAATTTGAAGACGTTTTGCTTTGGCATCTCAGCCTGTTGCTGAGTCAATTACTAAGGCACCCACTGGTAGCTGTCACTGCAGAATACCCTGCAGCTTAGTCCCTGGTGACCACCCAGTCTGTTGGAATGGAAATGGGTCTGGAGTTTTGTTCTCTGAGTCCAACTCTCAGAAGGAGGCAACTGAGCCACAAAGTTCACCTGCTACCTGGAGGATGGAAAATTGATGCTGTACCTCACATGTTCACAAATTTACCCTGCAGTTCTTCCACATTGTCTTTCCTCCTGTCTTTACTTTCCACACTTGAGAAATTTGTTGCTCCTATGTTATAACCCATGGCAAATGAGTCAGACTTTCATCTACAGAGCTACCAATCAGAGGGTTCTTTGTAGGTATGTATAAAATTCCTTGACTCTGATATTGAGGAAAATTGTTGAATTTTGTACAGCATTGCAAGCTGAACTCACAACCTCAAGGTAATTAGAAGAATTTAGGCCATCCTATTTGGTCTATCAATCAGTAAGAACAGGGTCATATTAGTGAGGAAGAGTGCATGATTGATCTTTCTCAGGATTTATTTATTGAAGACCTTTCACATATCACTCCCTACCCCTATCCTAGCAGAATTTACATATGCTGTTTGAAGGCAGGAGTGATTCATTTTTGCATTTGTTCTTTTTTTATGAGTTTTGTATTGGATAATAGTTGTACACACACATACACACATATACACACACACTGTAAATGGAAGGTAATCTCTAAAGGGAGAGAAGGCTGGATTTGCAGGAAAGACTTCTTATAAAAGGTAAGAATTGGGCTGAGTCTCAAGGAAAGAGAAAAGGAAAGGCATTCTGGGTAGTAAAACAAACATGAGCAAAATGATAGTATAATAATGATAATTATTAATCTGGATATAGCATTTTAAAGTTTACAAAGCACTTCAAAAATTATCTAATTTTATCCTCATAATAACCCTGGAAGCAGGAAATCTTTTTCTCCCCACTTCCCCTAAGGATTCCTATTGGACCTATTGTCCACAGAAATCCAGTACTTTCTGATTTGTATTGTTACTAATTCTTTTATATCTATGCCATGTGTTCTTAATTTGACTGTAAGCTTCCTCAAAAGAAATAAATTCCACAGTTGAACACAATAATCACTATAAGACAAGGAACCCTAGGTCCTAGTTGTACTCCATCCTCCAATTCTTCTGTATGGTAAAGTTAACCTCTCATTAAACTCATCTCTCTCCTCCCACATTTCTTTTTATCCCTCTTTCACAGTAATGATATTATCACAGTAATCTTATTACCATTTCAACACATCTGAAGGATTGTTAGATATGAAGGTAAATCTCATTTAGTGCTAGTCTCTATGGGTGGATGGATGGGCAGTAAGGCAGGACTCTTGGAGAAGAAACTACATTGTCCCTAGAGCTAACTTCTTCATAAAAAGCTAAGTATCTACCTTTTAAAGAGAATCATGGGATTGTAGAATTAAGAGTTGGGCTGGGAGGCACTGTCATCTAGTTCACCACACCTCTTTATTTTAAAGATGTGGAAACTGGGGATCCTTTGAATAAAGCTAGTTTATATTTGATGTTAATAATACTAGAAGTCCAGGTTTGTCAGATGGGGAATAAAATAATAGCTTCAATATTCAAGCACAAGTCTTCTACTCTCAATCTAGTGCTCTTTCTACTGTACAAAACTGTCTCACATAAATGGATATGAGATGATACAGAAAACATGCTTTGGAAGACAATTGAGAATTATAGAAGAGTCTACCATGACTAGGCACTGATCCCCAAGGAGGACAAAGAAAGAGGGAAGGGTCCCATATGTACAGATATTTTTATTTTTATTTTATTTCCCAAATATTTCTAGCATCATTTTCTGTAGTAGTAAAGAAATTGAATGAAAATGAATAACCAACAATTAGGGAAAAGCTTAACCACTCATGATATATGAATAGCTGTACTGTGACCAAAAAAATTAAGAATTCAGAGAAACTTGGGAAAACTTATCTGAACTGATGCAAAGAAAGCCAAACTAGGAGAACAGTTTATATAATGACCACAATAACATAAAAAAAAAGCAATATCGAATGAATCTGACCAGTGCAGTAACCAATCATGACCAAGTTCAGAAGACTGTCAGAGATGTGTGTTGCTTCTCAATATAAAGATAGTCAACTATGGGTGTTAAATGGCATATATGTTGTCAGGTATTTGCTTTTTTTGGTTGTACTTTATATGGGAAGGAGGAATCACTGAGAAGTTGACAGTGAAAAAAAAAAAGATAAATCCATATTCTTTTGAATGTTGAGGAGTCCTGCTAAGTCTGTTTCTTGAGAACATTATTAAAGAAACTTGCAAAGCAAAATGGCCCCAGACAATGAAAACATTGTCCTCCCGGGACTCTCAGTTCTCTCTTTTCCCTGACTATCGCTTCAGACCTTTCCTTATTCAAAAGTCAGGTCATGGCTACTCACAGAGAAATATAAAAAGAGGTAAGAAATGGAAAGCAGAAAAATAAAGCTTGATCAACTTATCTACGGTATCTGGAGCTGGACCTTAAGGGCTCATAGGGATTCCTTGAACATGCTGTTTATAAGTAAAATACTAAGACTCTCTCTTTTGTAAGTTATATCATCCCTTTGCCACTTTGCTGATGGCTATAGATGTCCTGGAGACAGTTTAGTTCTTCTTTCTTCTTAGCCAACAAAGCTGTATTCACTTGGTTAAACCCAAAGATATTCTGGATTGGGCCGCACAGAGGTCAAGTTCCAATGAAAGCCTCTCCACAATGGGGCTCCTGGGCAATTCTACATTTTTTTTTTTTTTTTTTGCAACATCTGCTTTGGCTGCTGGAAAGCCTGTCTACTTCTGCTTCCTGTAGAGGACCACACACTGTGCTAGACCATACCCTGATGCTAGAGAAGAGACCAGGGGAAAGGATGAACAGCTGTATCCATGGAATGTAGTTTCACTGAAATATTTGGCACTTACAAATTGTTCATGGACTTAAGATAGGCTGTACTAGATGGATAGTTTTCTAAGAAACACAATTCACAGATATTTTCAAACCTCTTCTATTGTAGGGTAGAAAGGGGATGGTGAAAAAACACCCTATGTAGAATCCCTTGCTCCTCTGCCCCCCACATGTGTGTGCATGCATATGCACACATGCACATGCATATTTTTTTTTCTTTTTGCTGAGGCAATTGGGGTTAAGTGACTTGCCCAGGGTCACACAGCTAGGGAATGTTAAGTATCTGAGACCAGATTTGAACCCAGGTCCTCCTGACTTCAGGGCTGGTGCTCTATCCACTGCGCCATCTAGCTGCCCCACACATGCATATTTTCATACATGAACCTCCAATCTCCCTGAGAAAATGTTTCAGTTCCTCCTACTTCTTTACCTAATAACATTCCTTTTCTCCTAATTAAAAAGAATGTGAATTCCTTATAGATACACCTTTTTAGTCAAATTAGTTTTATAATATTATATCTAATACCATCACCATCAAAGATGATCATTTCCAAATAGTATCCCTTTGCCAGCTGACTGAGACTTTTGTCTTTGCTATTCAGTCATTTTTAGTTGTATCCAACTTTTCATGAGTCTATTTGGGATTTTTTTGGTAAAGATATTGGAGTGGTTTGCCATTTTCTTCTTCAATTCATTTCCAGATGAGGAAACTGAGGCAAACTAAGTTAAGTAAGTAGCTTGCCCAGAGTCATACATCTAGTAAGTGTCTGAGGCTAAATCTGAACTCAGGAAGATGAGTGTTTTTGACTCCAGGTTTGGGACTTTATCTACCAACTTACCTAACTGCTTGGACCACCTAGCCTAGTCTTCTCCTTAATTCTGTCTTTTGGTCTGTTTATAAAAGGAAATGAGGGGTTTGTGAACCTGGGAAGAAAGAAAATTACTCAAATCAAGTGGAAATAGTTTTTCTAAGAAATGATAAAGTCTAAATGCAGATCGAAGGATACTTTTTAAAAAAACTGTATTTTTCTTGGGTTTTTGGTCTGTTTTCTTTCACAACATGACTAATATGGAAATATGTTTTGCATGACTGCACATGTATAATCTATATCAAATTGCTTGCCTTCTCACTGAGAGGAAGAAGGATAGAAGGAATTTGGAACTCCAAATTAAAAAAAAACAAATGTTAAAAATTGTTTTTACATGTAATTGGAAAAATATATGCATATATTATCATATATAAATATATATGTATATATATATATGAAATATTCTTTCTAGGGAGAAGAGAGCCTGCTTCCCCAAGACAATCTACTAAACCTGAGCATGATTTGTTGGTATATAAGAGTTTGGTAGATATCAGTATTACATAAGAAAACTGTTCTGTTTCGTTTCCTCCATTGCTGTTCCACTAAAGCCTACTTTTTCCCAACAAAACTGAGAGAAAAGGAGATAAGAAAGAAAGAAAGAAAGAAAGAAAGAAAGAAAGAAAGAAAGAAAGAAGGAAGAAAGGCAAATTTTCTTTTGGCAAGATCCCAGGGCCAGAGGGGCTTAGGTAGGAGCAGTCTGGACTTTGTTAAAGTGATAATCTTTAACTGGTACTATACTGAAGGTTAGACCCCTGGAGATATTGACAAATCTGGCACTGAGAGAAGAAAGAAGTCAGCTTGTCTGGTAGTTGCTTTGCAGGGCTTCTTAAACTTTTTCCACTTACGATCTCTTTTTGCTTGAGACACTTTTACATGACCCTGATATATAGCTATATAAAATAGTTATACAAAGCAAACCTATACTAATAATACATCATAATTTCACGACCTCCACATTCAATTATATGATCCCATATGGACTCATGAACCATAGTTTAGAGTACCATAATTCACTTGACACGGGAGCCTCGGCCGAGTCTGAGAACCTTATGTAAGGATCAGAAAAGCAACATGATAGTTTATGCTTGGTACAGACATCCCAAATACATCATCATTTTGGACTCACAGCTGTACAGTAGGATCCTGGTGAGCAACAGAAAGAGACTCAATCAGGTAAATTGGCTGTGAGCAAACTGGTTTGGGGGGAGGGTTAGGATGGCTTCTAATTTAATTGTCACACTTGCTAAAGAATTGCTGTTCTCCCTCTTCCTTTGGTACATGTTCTTAGCTTCTGTCTCTGTCCCCCTTTGTTTCTCTGGCTTCATGTACTCCCCTAGGGTGTTCATGTCCATTTCCATTCTTGGCTGGGGTGCCTGAGAGAGCTGGTGATGTCTATCCTTGGAACAGGCCAACTCTCAAGCTCCAGCTGACCAGTCCTAAACTCAGAGTAATGCTTCTAGCAACCTGGTGTTCATCTGCCTCCTTATCCAGGGACCTAAGGGAAAATTCACCTTGGGGGGAAAGAGAGGAACAAAAAACAAGTAGGGAGGGGAGGAGGAAGGAAACCATTCCCTAGCCTATTAATCCTACAGGATTTTAGAATGGGAAAGAGGTTTGTTGTTGGGTTTTTTGTTTTGTTTTGTTTTTTTTTAAATTTCATTTTACTGTTTAAAAAATATAGGAATGTGGGTAGGAAAGACAAAGGTCAGTTTTTTAAAAATAACTTTTTTGTTTGTTTGTTTAAAGAATCACCTTTGACTTAAAGGAAATATAAGAGAGAGGGTGGAGGAAAGAGGATAAATCTATTCAGGAACCCTGCATTCAGAAACTCTAGCCGAGTGAGAATCAATGGCTAGTGGAGTGGAGGGACAGCTAGCTGGGTTAGTTCTTGAGCATTCTAGTCCATTTGGAAATGGATCACAAAGTGCATAAGCCTACAGGTGTCTTGGGGACAATGGTGAAGCATCTTAGGAGGAGGGGAGAAATAAGGTCTGGGAAATGGGCTGTGCGTGTTAGAGAGGCAGAAATCTGGGCTTCTATCTATCATATGTCTTAGCTCAGCATTTTTCAAAGCTAATCTGTCAATAAAAGAATGGGCTGTTTTCTCAATTAACCTGTGAGCTGCTTGGCATTCTCTGGTCCTACCATCACTGCCTTCAGTTTGCCTTTTGGAATTCCAAGTCAGCTCCAGCTAGGGAGTGAGAAGGAGAGTGGTCTGAACTCCCAAGAGAGGAAGGAGCCCTGGCTGATCTGCCTTCTCAAGCAAACTCCTACGAGACACTGTGCTGCTTCTGCACACAGGCTGCTTCTGAGGAGCTTGGGGATTGCCTGGAAGCAGTCACATTGTTCAAGCAAATATGGAGTCACAGAGTTGTATATAGACTGTCTTGGACTGAGTTACCCAGACAGTTAAGGAGAGCTCACCATATCTGTCTGCAAGCACAAGTCAACTGGACAAACCTCATCACAAAATACAGAGACTGAAGGAATGACCATTTTTGCAAGCTTCAAAGCACTTTTCAAACAAAGGGAAATTCAAGTGTGGAGCCAAGACTCAGTTGGCATACAAAGTCAGAATTCTCAACACTGGCTCTATGTTCTAACCATCAGATAACACAATCTCTTTATTTCCCTCTGATGAGAACAGAGATGCATAGCGATACTATTTGTAAATGATGCTTTATTTCTCTTCTAGGAATGTTGGTGAAACTATGATCAGCATTTACATCCACACACATGTGCATATTATACATGTCACCTAGTGATGCTAATTGCTAAAAACAATAAGTTTTTTAAATTAATTAATTGATTTATTTTTAATACACATTGTTTCATAAATCATATTGGGAGAGAAAAATCAGAGCAAAAAGGAAAAATCATGGCATAGGAAAAAAAACATAAAAAAGAAGTGAATATAGTATGTAATGATTTACATTCAATCTCCATAGTTCTTTCTCTGGGCGCAGATAGCATTTTCTGTCCAAAGTCTATTGGGATTGCTTTGGATATTTACAGTATGTCAAAGGAGTAGGTACAGAGTTCAGGCAAGTTGGGACTGGGAGTCTTGAGCAAAAGAAGATACAGTTCCATGGCAGTTTTATCTAGGGCTTAGATGGACAAGGGTCTCTTAGACACTGGACTTGGTACTTACTAGAATCTCAAAGCCAAATAGGCTTCCTTTCTCTTTAATATTCACTTTTCCACACAGATTGGGGGTGTGGGGAGAGCAGGCAAGGCGGTAAGGTAAGAAAAAGATGTTCCTTGGAAATATTGGCAACCAAAATATTTAGAGAGCTAGAGACCCATATGGGTTTTTGGGGCCACGAAGTGTGACATTTGTAGTCTCAGAGGCAGTCTAGTCAGGACCACATATCTTCCTCCTCTATTATTCTCTTACTCTACCCTTCTCTCTCTAGTCTCTTTCTCTGTGTGTCTGTTCATTGTTTCTTTTTTATTTCTCTCCCTCCCTCTCTCCTTCTCTTCCTTATTCTCTCTCTTTCTTTCTCTTTCCCCCTTCTTTTACTCTTTCTCCTCCTCCCTCCTCTGTGAAAGAGATTGGGATGAGGAAAGAGGATGTGAAGTAAGGTGGCTAGGGAACATGATGCAAGCCTCCAGATATGTATCTTGGCTGCCTTCCGAGGCTAGAAATCAGTTTCCTGGATCCAGAAGCACAACTCATTGGCCAGTCATTCCTGAGGAGGAAACTGAAGCTACAGTAGGGGAATTAGCTATTTAGCCTTTGAATCTGTGCTGATGGACTTAGGTGGGTGGGTAAATGGGAGATAAAGATACAGATGGGTTGCAGTTATTATGAAAATACCAATTTTCATGGGCATATGTGTATATTAATTTTGTGAAATCAATTTCATATATCACTAGGTTATAAACATTTCAATTAATTTTCAAAATCAATGAGAAATCTGTTTCAAAATATTACCTCTTTTTCTTTAATAATAATAATAGCTAGCATTTATATGGGTGGTTAGGTGGCAGAGTAGATAAGAGTTTTGGGCATGGAGTCAGGAAGACTCCTCTTCCTAAATTTAATATGTACTAGCTATGTGATTCTGGGCAAGTCACTTAATCTGTTTGCATCAGTTTCCTCATCTGTAAAATGAGCTAGAGAAGGAAATGGCAAACTACTTCAGTATCTTTGCCAAGAAAACCCCAAAATAAGGCTATAAAGTCCTACATGATCAAAACAACTGAACAACAGTCTCTAATTCTATATCCAGTGTGCTTTCTACTAAAGCACTTTGCCTTTTATCCATATTCTTTATTCCTTCAAAATAATTTGTTTTTGATTTTTTTCCTCTTTTTTATTTCTATTACTGTCCCAATTTTCTAGACCTTAGGAGACAGAAAGAAGTAATAGAGAGAAGAGAAAGATCCCAGACCATACTAGGATGCTATTCCAAGAGCAACAACAAATGATCAGAAGGGCAAACTCAGAGGCAAGATGTGTTAGGAGAAGATTTTAGGGAGATGGACTTTGAAGAATGAGTCTGATTTGGGAAGGGCAGTGAATAGCTAAGTGCCTTCCTGGCTTAGGGAATGACATAGCTGGGGAGATAAAATGAATGTGATATTTGGGAAGAATGGTGAAGAGACCAGGGTATGCCAACTGAGGAAGGACTTTTATAGGGGAGTAGAGGGAATTTAGGATATCTTTGGGATATGGATTTGGGATTAAAGGGATCTATCAATGACAGCTGACTATTCAATGCTAACCTTCTAACCTCCCTCCACTCCTAAGTTCTATCCTCCACACAGAGGCAATGGCATGGTCAGTCATAAACATCACAGCTACCTAGGAAACAAAGCCTTTTAGGGCAATAAGTGACACTGATTTTAGAACTGTGAATTGAGCAACCTTGGATGCAAAAGCAGATATTTTTGTTGTTGTTGTAAGCATTTTTCTACTGATTAAGTTAAATCCTGAAAAGGCTCTGGCTCTGGAGGAGTTTTGAATGTAGGAGGTAGTCCCTGTTCTAATCCTCTCAGCTGGTAACTGGGTTTTCCTTTTGTGTCTAAGCTTTCTGATTCGTCCCCTATTGTACTATGCCCTTGCTATATCCTAGAGGCTTGTTTTCACCACCAGCATCTATGACTGTAAAGATAAGAGCATCTCTATGCTCTCTGATTCTGGAGATGCTTAGAAAAGTTGCCCTCCCCAGATAATAGAGGCCTGGATTCTACCATGACAAGCCTGAAGTCCTCTTCTCTCATCATATTCTCTTCTATCATTTATTCATCACTGACACTTAAAGTTCTTTTTTCCTTTTTTTTGTGAGACAATTGGGGTGAAGTGACTTGCCCAGAGTCACACAATTGGAAGTGTTAAAGTATCTGAGGCTGGATTTGAACTCAGGTTCTCCTAATGTTTGATAAACCCAAAGACTCCATCTTCTGGAATAAGAATTCACTACCTGACAAAAATTGCTGGAAAAATTGGAAAATAGTATGGCAGAAACTAGGCATTGACCAGTACTCTATCTACTGGGCCATCTAGCTGTCCCTCTCATCATATTCTCAACAGTAAAGAGTCAACTTAGTTAAATTCTAGAGATGACAATACAAAGTAATCATCTTTTACCTTGTAAATATACTAAAGGTTTTTTAACTTTAATAATATTTTATTTTCCCAAATATATGCAAAGATAGTTTTTAACATTCACCTTTGCAAAACTTTATGTTCCAAATTTTTCTCCCTTCCTCCCTCTGCCACCAGACAGCAAGCAGTCCAATATGGTTTAAACATGCAATTCTTCTAAACATATTTCCATATTCATCATGCTGTGCAAAAAAATTAGATCAAAAGGGGAAAAACATGAGAAGGAAAAAAATCAAGTAAACAACAATAAGAAAAGATGAAAATACTATACTTTGATCCACATTCAGTCTCCATGATTCTCTCTCTTAATGTGGATGGTGCTTTCCATCACAAGTCTATGGAATTGCCTCAACAAGGTACTTTCAAGCAAGGCAATACCTCCTGTATGTGATGCTTTTAGTATAAAACAGGGGTTCTTACTTAACCTGAAGACCATGAATGTTTTTTTTCAAATTGATCAGTTTTTTCAATATAATTGGTTTCCTTTGCAGTTATAAGTATTTTGTTTTATCCATTTAAAAACATTATTCTGCAAAATGGTCCGTAGATTTTAATCAGACTTCCATAAGAGTTCATGATGCAAAAATAATTAAGAATCCCAATCCCAGATGGATAATATCCAAATGTCTTCAGTAGATTAGTTAGCTGCTCTGGAAAGACCTTGCTAAAATTGTAACTAAAGTGGCACAACCAGGAATCTGTGCTGGTTGCTAAAAATTAAAGGGTGCAGACAATAGTTATATCCCTTCAGGTGTATAACCAAATGAGTTTAGTACCTTTTTAGAATATTTATTTAAAACAGGAAGTTTCCAGATAGATCCTTGGGTGGCCACCTCAATGGGCTCTTTTCTAGCCTACCCCCAAATTGTTCACTCCCCAAATGGTAGTCTTCCTAGCACTTACTTTCTGTTGTCCCAGATTCACCACCAATGGGAATAAGAACTTATCTTTGGGTCTCCCCTCTCCAATGGGAGATACAAAACATGTGCCCCTTACACATGAATTTGCTTTGAAAAATTAACCTGTTGATTGCTTTTGTATTTGTTGTCTTCAGGCATGTTTTATTGTGTTTGCCCTGGGCACCAGAATTGCTAGTTATGACTCTGGATCCTGCTAAGTATAAACAAGAAGTTTCCAAGTTAAAAGAAAAATACTCCTTCTTTCTGCTTCTGCTCATTTCTCACTAGAGAGTCTATGATTCAATCAGATTCCACACTTCAGCTTAACAACAAATTTATCTCAAATTAAATCCAAGACTGTCCAAACCAGAAACAACAGGGCAAGGGAGAGAGAGAGAGAGACAGAGAGAGAGAGAGAGAGAGAGAGACAGAGAGACAGAGAGACAGAGACAGACAGAGACAGACAGAGAGAGACAGAGAGAGAGACAGAGAAACAGAGAAAGAGAGAGAGAGAGAGAGAGAGAGAGAGAGAGAGAAAGAGAGAGAGAGAGAGAGTGAGATCACCCAACTAATTGCTAGCACCAATGAATAAACAAAAATGAGAAAGAGCAAAAAAATAAGGAGTCTGGATGGGAGATGCCCCTGGGATTTCCTGGAAGGTGATTCTCAGGCCCATCTAGACTTTCCTGGCCCATGGTCATATTCAAAACTCAGCTGCTCTGTGACAGCTAACCTCTAGCAGAGCAATTCAAGAAAACAACATTCTCAATAATTCAGCACAAGAAGAAGGGAGTTAAGAAGATAAAAAAACCAGTCTCAGCAGAGTGAGAGGGGGAGGAAGTATGAGAGAGAAAATATGGAAGAAGGGAAAGAAAAGTAATAGAAGGAGGAAACAAAAGAATGAGAGGCAAAGAGAAGGAAATGATTAATATTTAGATTTATTCTAACATACTTTTACAGGTCCTGTTCCTAGAAGATGATGAAGTCCTTCACTCCCTAAAAATGAAACATAACTGACTCCCAGAGATCATTGGCACCATAATGAAATGAACAGATAATAGACATGGAACTAGGAGTCTTGGATTTGAATTCTAATTCTGCTGCTAACTGGACTGTGACCTTACAGAACTCACTTAAAACCCTCTATGAGGTTTAATTTCTCATCTGTAAGCTGAAAGGCAATATAGGTAGAGAATTGCTCTTAAAACTTGGTCAAATTTTGATATGTCTTATTATTATTTTCTTTCATACAGCTATTGAATATTTCTTTGATTTCTTCTTTGACTTAAATTTCATTTAGGATTTCATCAAATTTCCATTTATGTCTATGCCTTTTGCTTGTGGTTCCTGTACTGTTCACTATTTTCATTGTGATATATGGTCTGTGAAGGATATGTTTATTTCTTTTATTAAAAACATTTTTTCATAATTTGTGTGCCTTGATAACACAAAAGAATTCAGAAAAGGGTTAAAAGGCAAGAAGCAGAGGTACTTCATATAGATAGCTTTTTTTTAAGGAGTTCTACTGAGAAAGGAAAGGGAGATATAAAATAATAGGTTGCAGAAAATAATAGAGTCTAGTGAGGACTTTTTTAAAGATGGGAGAGACTTGGGAACATCATGGAAGAAACCAGTAGATAAGGAGAGAATCAGAAGAGTTAAGAAAAGAGAAAGAGATGATAATAGGGGAAATCTATATAAAATATAGGAGGGGATCAAGAGTACATATAGGATAGTTATTCTTGCTAAAAAAGGGGCTATTTCTTCATCACAGACCAGACTAAAAGCATAAATACTGGTTTACGGTGTCAGAGAATTATAAGATAATTAAGAGGAATTGTGAGATTAGGAGAAAAAAAGAGTTAAGATGAATGGCCTCCATTGTGAAGTATAAGATCTTGATCTTATAAATAGAGGAATAGATAATGCATTTGTTGTGGACTCAGTCAGCATGGTTATATGACTTCCTTCAATTAAATTTCTCAGTTTGTGAGTAGAAGCAAGGAAGATAGGTGGTGGGAGTAATTCAGGATTAGAGTTTGGCAAGGAATGAGTGGGAATAGGACAAGTAAACATGCAATTTGGGAATAGAAGATAGCGTAGAGCTGAATTGGTTCACTCAACTTTTGAGACTGGAAAAGAAGGAGAGTGTAATAAAAATGAGGGTAATGATCTGGAAAAAGTCTGAAGTAGAAGTCTCCAAGTCTAAGTACTCCTAAGTTAGGAGTGTAACATACAGATAAATAAAATGAAAGGAAATTATAATCAGGTAAAGAAATTTAAGAAATCCTGATGATAAAAATGGAGTGCTTGTTGCAGGTGGAAAAATCAAGGATAATAATTATAGGTAGCATTTACATAGTGCTTTAAAGTTTGCAAAGCAACTATGAGCAGGCTGATTTCAGAAAAAGACTAGTAAGACTTATATGAACTGATGCTAAGTGAAGTGAGTAGAAGCAGGAGAATATTGTACACAGCAACAATAAGATTATGTGATAATCAACTGTAATAACTTGGCTTTTTTCAACAATGAAATGATTCAAGGCAATTCCAATAGACTTGGGATGAAAAGAGTCATTCACATCCAGAGAGATACTATAGAGACTGAATATGGATCAAAGCACAGTATTTTTACCTTTTTGTTGCTGTTTGTTTTTATGTTTTTTCCCTTTTGATCTGATTTTTCTTGCACAGCATGATGAATATGGAAATATATTTAGAAGAATTAGACATGTTTAACCTATATTGGATTGCTTGTCTAGGGAAGGGGGAAGAGAGGGAGGGAAGGAGAAAAATTTGGAACACAAGTTTTTTGTAAAGGTGAATATTGAAATGTATTTGCATGTATTTGGAAAAATAAAAAAAACTATTAATATTAATATTTGTCTTTTAACAAATATAATGTCATTTTATTCTCACAACAACTCTGGACAGTAGGGACTATTATTATTTGCATTTTAAAGATGAGGAAACTGAGTTTGAGAAAAGTTCAGTGACTTAGCTAGGATTATATATCTAGTGAATGCCTGAAGCAGGATTTGAACGCAGTTCTTTTCCTAACTCTAGGTGCAGCTCTCTATTCACTGAACCATCTAACTATATTAGGGGAGTAGATCACAGGAGTTGAGTAGATAAGTGAAGTGAAAGTGTAGAGTATTTCAGGGAATAACAACATGTAAAGACTAATGATTTTGAATGTAAAATCCATTTCTCATGGTTATTTCACATCTAACACAGAGACAATACAGGAATTCTTAAAAAAAAAAAGTGTATCCATGAAAGTTTATTCTTTTCCTTAAAAACTGTTTAAAAACACCAACACCAACAAAAAGGAAGGAATCTAAATTCTGAGGCCAATTATAAAAAACAGATCAGGTGGTTCTCAAAGAAAATGGGGAATTTTCATGAGTATAGATATCTCCTAATATGAAGTTAGAAGGTGAACTGAAGCAGGAGACGGTGGACCAGGCACTAAACTCACTAAGAAAGGAAAAAGAATGTCCTGGGCTTTAGTAGATAACAACCAATGAAATTTGGATTGGGTGATAAATTTGGATAGAGAGAACCTCAGAGCATAAGAAATTGCTAAATTGTGGTGATAGAGGGAAATTCTGTAAGTTGCATTGGGGAATAAGGAATATTCTGATTCCTGACTTCAACCACTGAATTGTGGGGATGGAAGATAGAGAAAGTAGCATGAAGGAAGCTGCAACAAATAGTGGAATTATAGGATACCATGTACTTGAGGAAAGGCAGGTTTCAGTGAGAACCAGAATATGTACATGAGAGGAAAAAGTCTAAAATGAAGGCAAGTTTCTTCATTTCAGATCAGAAGTTCCAGAGAGCACTACTGAAGAGCAGACAAATATGATATATTGAGAGGACAGGATTATGACAGATGAACCTGAGACAAGAGAAGTGCAGGATGTAGGAGCGGGTTTGCTCTTTGGCAGTTCAGTATCACAGGGATTGGGACAATAAGAAGTAGAATTTGTTAACCATTGAGAAATTAGTTCAGACAGAATATCAGTGGATGCAGAGGAATTCCTCTGATGAGAGCAGGTGAAAAGAATGCTTAGTCTCAGCACAGCCTGGAGGTTCAGGTATGACGTGGTGTTTCTGAATCTTTAGGTACTCTCCTGAGGTGCTCAACCAGCTAGATATCCGGTATTCTTGAACCCCCTGCCTTGCACAAACCTCAAAGTATTATGTGTGTGTGTCAGCCAATACTATTGATATTAAATATTATTAATAATCACTTACTCCATCAATTTTTCTAGGCATACGATAGATCTGGTTTCTTAGCCTATAGATACACCCATATACAGTCAATATTCCCATTAGTGAAAGACTAAGTAAATGTCCCTATAGACATATAAGTACAGCAAAGGATAACTGGTAAGATGATAATGAGATAACAGCCAGAGGTTTGTCCTTATCCATTTACTATCTCCTTGTTATTCTTCACTCTAAAGCAAACTAATAGAAAGATTTGTTTTTTTTTTAACCCAAGCAAACAAAACCGAATGAAGCATGAATGATTCTTAATGAATCATTTACATAATCAAATTGTTCAGTATGTAAGAGTACATATGTTTAGCTAGGTACAAATACATATCTTATTCTTTTTTTTTTTTTTTTTTGCTTTTTGCTGAGGCAATTGGGGTTAAGTGACTTGCCCAGAGTCACACAGCTAGGGAATATTAAGTGTCTGAGACCAAATTTGAACTCAGGTCCTCCTGACTTCAGGGCTAGTGCTCTAACCACTGCGCCACCTAGCTGCCCTACATATCTTATTCTCTAAGAGTTTATAGGTTCTTTCTCCTTTTTGGTCCTGATTTGTGATTTCATCAATGTGGGGATCTTCTAGGATGAAAATTTTCTTTACCAATGCACAACAGCAAAAATTTAAAATTATTTTTTCAATTAAAATTTATCTTCTCCCTCTCCTTTCTATATTAAAAACAAAAGAATAAAAAATTTTCTTTTTTCTTTTTTTTAGAATAAAAAATTTTCTAACAAATATGCATAGTCAAACATAAATTAGTCAGATTCAAAAATATACATCTCATTCTTTACATTTATCCTGTTGTTTCTCTGTCAGGAGGTAGATTGTACTCTTTGTTACTGGCTCCATGGAATCATGTTCGGTCACTGCATTGATCAGAGTCCTTAAAACTTTGAGGGAAAAAAACTTTTCTATACTTTATAGTCTTTTTATTGTTGCCTAGGGGTACTGAGAGGTTATATAACTTATTGATGGTTATGCATTATGCCATATTACCTTTTGTGTATTCAGAGCTAAAAAGTACCTCAGACATCATTTACTTTATGCCTTTTACTTAAAATATGGGAAAATTGAGGTTTGGAGAAATTAAGGTAATTTGTTTAAGACTATCTTGGTAGCAAAAAAGTCGAGCTAGAATTTTAACCCAGTTCCTTTGCCATATCAGTACCATAGTTACCTGTCCCAATTGAGAGAAATGATTTTTTTCTCCCTTATATTAATAACCATTTATTGTTGGGGGATTCAGGATTTTTCCCTTTCTATTTCCATATTCTCTAAAATTCTCCTCAATCTTGTTCAGATCCCACCCAACCAGGAAAACTAGTTTAGGTGAATTGGTGGGTTTTGGCCCAATGTGTTTTAGTCAGATAGGTTTGAATGGAAGTGGGTTCTATCTTTTGTCTAGATTGCCCTAGACTGGGGTGATCTGAGTATAGATAATTCTCTTTGATCAAGATTGAGTGACCAGAGTCATGTGCTCCAGGCCCTCACTAGAATAAGCCCACCTCTCCTTGTAATACTCATTCTGTCATTACTTGTTAACCAATCAGAATTTATTGCCACCCTTAGAAACACTCCCTCTTCCAAGGACTTTTACACATTGAATAAGTTCTATGAGGGGCCTTTGACATTTGAGAGTGCCACCAATACTTTTTATCCATTATTTGCTAGCATGATTAATAAAATGATTAATTGTCAAGAAAATATGTCTTTTGAACTTTTTATATATCACACAGTTTACATGATAAGTGAATGTTTGTCCTCCATGGCTTTGTTGAGCACAGTTCAGGCACTGAACCTCACAGGCTATAAAGAGAGGTGAAGAAGCAGGAATTAGGAGTGGCTCCTTGAAGCTTGAACAGACCTTTGCAATCTTATTCACCATCTGCCTAGTCAAAATAAATCTTGAACCCCATAGAGATGTTTGCAAACTTCAGGGTCAATGCTGAACTCAGAACTAATTCAGCATCCTAGTTAGTGGTTTTAGAACTGAGCAGTATCAACAAAAACAACATGGGGGAATATTATTTACACGTCTCATATATTCTCTCATGCCTTCTTTGTAACAGTTAATAGCAATTCACAACATCCTCTCCCATCTCTCTCTCTTTTTTTAAGTAAATCTTTTTATTTGCAAAACATATGTATGGGTAATTTTTCAATATTGACCCTTGCAAAGCTTTCTGTTACAACCCCCACCCCCACCCCCACCCCTCCCCTAGATGGCAGGACGTCTACTACATGTTAATTATGTTAAAATAGTTGACAAATCAAATATGTGTATACATATTTTTACAGTTATCATTATTGTGCAAGAAAAGTTGGATCTACAAGGAAAAAAATCTGAGAAGGGAAACATAATGCAAGTAAACATCAATAGAGACCACGAAAATGTTATGTTGTGGTCCACATTTCATATCCCTCTCTCTGGGTGTATATGGCTTTCTTCACTGAACAACTGGAACTGGTTTGAAACATTTCATTGTTAAAAGAGAGCCATGTTCATCAGAATTGATCGTCAATATAGTATTGTTGCCGTGTATAATTATCTCCTGGTTCTGCTCGTTTCACTCAGCATCAGTTCATGCAAGTCTCTCCAGGCCTCTCTGAAATCGTCCTGCTGGTTGTTTCTTACAGAACAATAATATTCCATAACATTCATATGCCATAATTTATTCAGCCATTCTCCAATTGATGGGCATCCATTCAGTTTCCAGTTTCTAGCCACTACAAAAAGGTCTGCCACAGACATTTTTGCATATGTGGGTCCCTTTCCTTTCTTTAAGATTTCTTTGGGATACAAACCCAATAGAAACACTGCTGGGTCAAAGGCTATGCATAGTTTGATAACATTTTGAGCATAGTTCCAAATTGCTCTCCAGAATGGTTGGATCCGTTCACAGCTCCACCAACAATGTATCAGTATCCCAGTTTTCCCACATCCCCTTCCCATCTCTTTTGAACCACTCTGCGAATAGGTGCTATTAGTATTCTCATTTTACAAATGAGGAAACTGAGGCTTATTTGGCACATATGATTTACCTAGGGTGACACAGCCATTAAGGTCTCCAAAATAAGGATCAAAATAGGGATTTTAAGGGGCATGTTAGCAACCAAAGGATAGGAAGATAAGCAGCTTCCCCCACCTCCCTGCCAGCAAACAAGTTGCTATCTAGATCAGTAACTGTTCAAGTGCCATTGGAAAGAAATTACTAAAAATTTCTTTCCCTCCCCAGTACTCTAGCATACTTATTTTCTGCCTTTCTAAATCACTTTGCAGTAGCAGCAGCAGGAACTCGTTAGAGGAAAGCCCCAGACCATGACTGGTAAGTAAGAGCCTCACTTTCCCTCCCCCTTTTTTTGGGTGGAATAGAGAAAGCTGCACAGAATGAGCAGGCATGATTTTATTTTGTTCTTCACAGCTTTCATTATATTATCTCTTTCCCACCAGCCCAACCCAACCTCCTTTCCAAACTCCTCTGTTACTTCTGAGGGTATCATTATCATCTTTCCAATTAACCCAGGTTCATAAGCTCAATGTAATCTTGACTCTGCATGCTCCCCACTCCATATAGGCATTCATTTGTTAATCTTGTCATTTTCCTCTCCACAACATCTCTCATAACTGTTTCCTTTTCTTTAGTGACCTAGCCATCACCTTTGTCCAGAGCCTCATAACTTATTATTTAAATTATTGTAATGATCTTCTTACTAGCCTCCTTGCCTTAAGTCTTTCCCACTCTAGTTCATCTTCTGCTAAAGTGATTTTCCTGAAACATAATTATGACTAAGTCACTTCCTTACTCAATAACCTACAGTGATTCTCTATTGATTTTAGAATCAAATATTATTTCATATTCATCTCATACTTTTTATTATTAGTAGTACTGTGGTACATGTATATGACTTACAAATAGGTACGTATACATATAGTAAGGGTGCTGCTCAAAAATTTTTTAGCAGTATGTGATCAAAGAAATTTGGAGACCTTGCCCAATGCAATGCTGCTGCTTCTATCTGTCCTATTAGTTCATCTGTAAGTGAAAACAATTCTGGCTAGTGACATGGAACAAAGATAGAGTTTTTTCTCTGGCTTTGATCCAGGACACCAATTTCCACTTCATAGTTCCAAGATGTAGACTCTCTTCTCCCCACAATTATCTTCCTGAAAATTATTTTTATTGTATTGTATTGTATTCTATCTATCTATCTATCTATCTATCTATCTATCTATCTATCTATCTATCTATCTGTTAGTTCCTTGATAGAATGCAAGTTTATCTATGTATCTATCTATGTATCTGTCTATGTATGTATCTATGTATCTATGTTAGTTCCTTGATAGAATGCAAATTTATCTATCTATCTATCTATCTATCTATCTATCTATCTATCTATCTAAGCTCCTTGATAGAATTCAAGTTCCTTGAGTGCAGAGATTATTTTATTTTCATCTTTTTACTCTCAATGCCTAAGCTTTAAAAATGCTCGTATACTCACATATTTACTTAGTGTCCATACATGTGAACCATTACATAGTTTCTAGTGGAATATGAATTCCTTGAGGTCAGGGAATTTTTGAATTTAAAAAGGACTTTGCCTTAGGACATTGCCTGGCATACATTAGGCACTTAATAAATGTTTGTTAAACATAAGTGAGAGTATCACTAAGATAGGAGATACATGTAATTTAGATAAAACAGGTATCCATGTGCCACAGAATCTAGTAAACCAGGAATTTTTGACATTGTACTCTACTCACCTGGTCTTCTCCTGCCACAGGCAAGGCCAGCAAGATGACACCACAACAATGCCAGAGGTGTGCTGCAAGGGTAGTTGTGTATTATAGGAGAACTCAGAAGGTGGGATCTTAGCTATATGGTAAACAAATAAATCAGGGGTTCCTTTTTCGGGCATGATGAAGTTTCCCTTCAAAAGTCAAATCCTAGGGATCATCCTAATTGAGATTTCTCTGTTCTATCGAATGTTTAGAAAAGCTTTCAGGAATGTAAGTTTTCATCTATGGTCTAAGAGTTCAACATTATCCAGTCATTGATCCACTAAAATACTCACCTTTTTTACTGTCCTCTCTCTTACACTCCCTCCCCCCACCTTCACTTCCACTCCTAAATTCAGAAGGCAGGTAGCTCATAAAACATGGGAAAACCTCTCTTCATCTTACTCACATAACACTTTCTTACTACTCTGTCTTTCTTTGTGAAGGATTACAAGCCTACTTTGATCTCTTCTCTTTTTACCCTTGATTCTTCTCTTTTTCTTCTAATACCAGTCTTGGACAAAGCTATCCACCAAGAAGCAGGTGGAATGGCTGTGGTCTGAGAGAGATCTGCATTCTGTTCTCTGCACCATGACCCACCTCTTGCTCACCAAAACTGGCATGATAAATTACTCTGTCCAAGCTTAACACACTTGAAAAAGCTTGCTCACTGACTGTAATTAATACACCAGGGAAAACACAGACTCAGAGTTTTTGCACACAGCCAGAGAGGTCCTTTTTTAAGAGTGTCCATATACACATGTCCATTTCCTCCCACTTTCCTGCTTTAACACAGTAAAAAATGTCCCAGACATAGCTTATTTTGTGCATAACCCAGTGCAGCACAAGGCAAAGATTTCATGAAGGAAACTAAGAGTTACTGAGGACATACTAGCTGAAAAAAATACATGGTACGGCCTTCCTTACTCGCTGTCTAGTACCTATGTGATTTTGCTGAGTGAGCAATTTAAGATCAGAATTATGAGAGCTATAAGTAGGATTTTTTTTTAAACAGGGAAAATCTTACAAATTAGTCAAGCAACAAGCAGTATGAAGCTAATTCTTAATTTGAGGGGAAACAGAGACCTCAGGATTCCAATGTCAATAGTTGAGGCAGGCAAAAGATAAGATGGCTACATAAGATGTGAAGGTGAAACACCATTTATTATCTAGCATCAGCCAGTAGATTTTGGGGACTAAAAGTTTAATTTGAATTCAATAACCAATCAACTAGTTTGGTGAAGGAACTCCAAAAATAAGTGGATTAATTTTACCAGAAATTAGTGACAAAGAATCTGAAGGCAAATGATATAGAAGTTCATTATGAAGAATAGTAATCTGAGAGAAGAAGGGCAGCAGTGCAACACAGATATAATATGGCTTGTATGGACAATTGGATGTAAGAGTGAAGCTCTACTTTTTTTTTTTTTTTGGCTGCTTAAGCACCCTGGACAGAACTCCAGATACCCTGCGGTAGTTATAGATCTTGAAAAGATCCAATGAATTGGCTCTATTCCAATGTTGCTTGCTCCATGCCTTACCTGGGAGGTGATGGGGTAAGTCAAGTAGGAATTCAAATTGTGTTTTTTTATGTTATTAGTAATTATTATTCAATAACAATTATTTTGGTTGTGTGTGCTCTGGGAAAAAAGTATCACATGAGTAATATGTGGTTGGGACATAGAGTAAGGAGGGGGGAGGGCTTTTGTGGCTATGGATGTATCAAACATCCAAATCTATCTTAGTTTTATTGACAGGGAAATTAGAATGTTATCCACAGAACATTGTAGCAAAAGATTCAACCAATAATGGTCAATCAGGTCTATTACCAGTTCCTCCAAGTTTTCAATCTCCCTAGTTTTCTGAACTCTTACTTTGCTAAGTTTGCTAAAAGCTCACACAGATTATTTAGCTAGCTCTCATCATTCTTTGCAATCGAATTTCCTTGCTAACAGATAATCTGAATTTGAACTTCTGAAAAGTGGACTCCTATTTAATCAGGTTATTAATTATTATTATTGAAGCAAATTAATTATTATTTTTTTATTAATTGAGGCAAAGGACAGTAGTTTTCAAGATAAACCAAACACAGACAGCTATATCTAAAGAGTTTATTCTTAGGGCCCAAATGTCCAAATGCTTCAACCTTTGTCTGTTTATCTGTCTCATCATCTTTTTTCTCTTCCTCCCTTGCTCCCTCCTCCCTTTCTTCTCTCCTGAAAGAGGATTAAGAAGGAGCAATTTTAGAAGAAGGGAGAGAAATTGTGCATATACATGTGTTATAGATATGTGTAAGATTAGGTTAAGGATATTTTGCATAGAAAAAAATCATAATAATCTGGATTTATAAAACAAAAACCATAAGGGAATAATTTAGATCACCTTAGAAAGTAAGGTCACTGCTTTACTTCAGATGTCAACTAGTCCAACCTACTCATTTTATAGATGAGGAAATTGAGATCCAGAGTACTTAAATGGCTTGTCCAAGATTGTACATTGGAAGAAGAATTTGAACTCAGGTCCTGAGTCTTTCCATTTTATTTTATAAAAGGATTTACTCTTGGGATTTTAGATGTTTATCTTATTCACTTAAGATGTTATTTAATTTACAAAGATTGTTTTATAAATGAAAACTTATGAAAATATAAATTGCATAAAAGCAAAATACAATTATCTTTAGAAACAATGGAGATAAGACCATGAGATTACAACACAATTTGAAGATAAGGTAATGTTTATTGTATGATTATATTTCATTTTGTCAATTGTCTTTTTTAAAATGTGACACTGACTAATGTAACCTTAAGACTGGATTAGCTGTTTTAGCCATCATATTATTGGCTCTTAACAAACTTTCTTTTCTCTAGAAACTCTAATTCTTTTTTTTTCCCACATGCACTAATTTCTGGTCACATCTTATCTATATTGTACATTTACAGTTGATATTGCGAACCCATGTAAGACTTTACATTTATAACAAATAAATTTTATCACATTAGTTTCAAACTATTGTCCAGCCTTCTGAAATCTTTTTTCCCCCCTCTTTGGATCATCTGATAAGCCCATTGTCTATAATTCCATCTAAATCACTGATAAAAATCACTTTAGAAATCTGAAGAGGAGAAGGGTTCAACCCTATAACTTCATCAGTGTGGAGAATTCCTTTTGTAGCAACTCCATCTATTAATGCAGATGTATAACTTATAATCTTAGGAAGTTTTCCAAGGGAGAGGTCAAATGACTTGCCTGTGGACATAAATCTAGTATGGCATACACCAACAGAATAGATTTTAACAAATAAAAATAATTTTTACTGCTGTAAAAATTTGAACTTGAAACAGAACTTGAACACAGATCTTTCTATCTCTAAGATTAGCCCTCTATTTACTATATCATGATCTCTCTCTCTCTCTCTCTCTCTCTCTCTCTCTCTCTCTCTCT
>JAJPUD010017504.1:0-31110 GCA_023553655.1 Myrmecobius fasciatus
GACAGAAAATGCCATCTACATCCAGAAAAAAACTATTGATATTGAATGTAAATCAACATGTTCTATGTTCACTTCTTTTTTCTGTTTTTTTTTTCTTTTCCTTAGTTTTCTCTTTTCCTCATCTCTTATAAGCTGTGTTCTAAGAACACAACTCCAAGCTCTAACATTCTGTGTTCTAAAGCCTCTACCAGCTATGACATTTTGCTTTCTAAGAAGTTTCCCGGCTCTGATGGTCTTTCTTCTAACCCCCTTTTCTCTGTTATTCTGTGTTCTAAGTAATCTCTCAAATATGATATTCTATGTTCCAACAATGCTCACATCTGTGACATAATGTGTTCTACAAAACCTCCTAGTTATGACATTCTCTCTTCTAAGAACTCTCCCAGCTCTGTCATTCTGTGTTCTAAAAAATCTCCCAGCTCTGACTTTCTTTTTTCTAGGCCCCCTCCCTTCTATAACATTCTATGTTATAATAACACTCCCAACTGACATTATGTGTTCTAAGATTTCTTGCACGATGTCTAAATGTGTTCTAAGAATCCTCTAAACCATGACATTCTGTATTCCAAAAACGCTTCCATCTCTGACATACTATGTTCTAAGAACATTCCAGGTTTTAACATTCTGAGTTTGAAGGACCCTACCAACTATGACATTCTTGTTTCTAAGAACTCTCCCAATTCTGACATTCTGTTTTCTAACCTCCCTTCTATAACATTCTTTGTTCTAGGAACCCTTCCAGCTCTGACATTCTGTGCTCTAAGAATTCTCACATTATGTCTTACTGTCTTCTCAGAACTCTTTCAGTTATGATATTGGGTGTTACAAGAACACCCCCACCGTCAATGTACTATATTCTATATATAGTATATTCAACCTATATCATTTTTTGCTGTAAGCTCCCTATCAGCTATAAAATTCTGCTTTCTAAGAACTCTCACAGCTATAACATTCTATGTTTTAAAAATTCTCACACTATGTCATATTGTGTTTTAAGAACCTTCCAAGAGGGCAGAACCAAGATAGCAGAGTGTGGACAGGTCTTTATCTGAGCTCTTCCTGGCATTCTTCAGATCAACATAAGCCTCTGAACTGGTTTTGGAGTGACAGAACCCACAGATATTTGGAGTGTAACAAATTTCCAGCTGAAGATATTTTGGAAGAACTTCAGAAAATGTTTACATCAGGCACTGGGCAGGCAGTTGGGGGGGGGCGGGGAGTAGTCAAGTGCAAGCACAGCACAGACACCCAGGGTAGTGTGGTGTCTGAATGCTGGGGAATCTATTTCAAGGCTCTTAGTCAAAATACAGCAGCATTGGCTACTCTGTCCTGTGAATCAGAAACCAGTGGATCAACCAATTAGCTGTGAGACATGAAATGCAAATACAAAAGGCAAATAGTAAGCCTTTGAACCCCAGAATAATGTGGGAACTGGCCATGCCCACACATCACCAGAAGCAAATCAGCAGCACTGACCCAGGGCAGCATAAATCCTCTGTTACCTGTAGAGGAAGCTTGGGACAATCTCCCCTTTGCCCTAAGACCTTAAAAAAACCAAAAGAGATAAACCATTAGTTAATTTGATGGGGAAAGGAAAGAAGAAAAACAAATTATAAATGAAAAGGTAGAACTTTCCACCAATGAAGAGGAAATTAGAGCAATAATTAGGAGTTATTTTGCCCAGCTTTATGTCACTAAATCTGATAAGCTAAGTGACATGGAGGAATACTTAGAAAAACATAAATTGCTCAGATTAACAGAAGAGGAAATAAATTACTTAAGTAGTCCCATTTTAGAACAATAAATTGAACAAGCTAATAATCTCCTCCCTAAGAAAAAATCTCCAAGTCAGATGGATTTACATGTGAATTCTACAAAACATTTAAAGAACAATTAATCCCAATACTATATAAACTATTTGAAAAAATAGGGAAAGAAGGTGTACTACCAAATTCCTTCCATGATACAGATATGGTGCTGATAGCTAAACCAGGTAGGGTGAAAACAGAGAAAGAAAACTGTGGACCAATTTCCCTAATGAATATTGATGCAAAAATTTTAACTAAGACATTAGCAATGAGATTACAGAAAGTCATCCCTAAGATAGTACACTATGACCAAGTAGGATTGATACCAGGAATGCAGGGCTGGTTCAATATTAGGAAAACTATCAGCATAATCAATTATATTAATAAGCAAACTAACAAAAACCATAAGATTATCTCAATAGATGCAGAAAAAGCATTTGATAAAATCCAACAGTGATTCCTATTAAAATACTACAAAGTATAGGAATAAATGGAGTTTTCCTTAAAACGGTCAGTAGCATCTATTTAAAAACCATCAGCAAGAGACACCACTACAAACCTAATGACGAATGTTGGAGGGGATGTGGGAAAACTGGGACACTGATACATTGTCGGTGGAATTGTGAACAGATCCAGCCACTCTGGAGAGCAATTTGAAACTATGCTCAAAAAGTTATCAAACTGTGCATACCCTTTGATCCAGCAGTGTTTCTATTGGGCCTATATCCCAAAGAGATTTTAAAGGAGGGAAAGGGCCCCACATGTGCAAAAATGTTTGTGGCATCTCTTTTCATAGTGGCAAAAAACTGGAAACTGAGTGGATGCCCATCAGTGGGAGAATGGCTGAATAAATTATGGTATATGAATGTTATGGAATATTATTGTTCTATAAGAAACAATCAGAAAGATGATCTTAGAGAAGCCTGAAGAGACTTAAAAGAAATGATGTTAAGTGAAATGAGCAGAACCAGATCATTGTACATGGCAACGTCAATATTATACGATGATCAATTCTGATGTACGTGACTCTTTCCAACAATGAGATGATTGATGCCAGTTCCAATGATCTTGTGATGAAGAGAGACATTATACCCAGAGAGAGGACTGTGGGAACTGAATGTGGATCACAACATAACATTCTCACTCTTTTTGTTGTTGTTCACTTGCATTTTGTTTTCTTACTCATTTTCTTTCCTTTTTTGATCGGATTTTTCTTGTGTAACAAGAGAATTGTATAAATATGTTTATACATATTGGATTTAACATATATTTTAACATGTATAATATATACTGGATTCCTTGCCATCTAGGGGAGAGAGTAGGGGGAAGGAAGGGAAAATATGAAACACAAGGCTATGCAAAGGTCAATATTGAAAAATTATCCATGCATATATTTTGAAAATAAAAAGCTTTAAAAAATAAAAAATAAAACCATCAGCAAGTATCATATGTAATGAGGATAAACTAGAACCATTTCCATTAAGATCAGGGGAGAAACAAGTTTGCCTCCAATCACCACTACTATTCAATATTGTATTAGAAATGTTAACTTTGGCAGCAAGGGAAGAAAAACATATTAAAGGAATGGAGTAAGTAAGTCATGAGGAAACCAAATTATCACTCTTTGCAGAAGATATGATGGTATACTTAGAGAACCCTAGAGAATAAACTAAAAGACTACTAGTAACAAATCACAAGTTTAGCAAAGTTTCAGGATTCAAAATAAATTCACATAAATCATCAGCATTTTTATATATTACCAACAAAGTCCAACAGCAAGAGATACAAAGAGAAATTCCCTTTAAAAAACTAAAAATAATATAAAATATTTGGGAGTCTACCTGCCAAGGCAAAGTCAGGAACCATATGAACACAATTATAAAACACTTTCCATATAAATAAAGTCAGATCTAATCAATTGGGAAAATATCAAGTGTTCATGGGTAGGCTGAATGAATATAATAAAAATGACAATACTAACTAAATTAATCTACTATTCAATATCACATCAATCAAACTCTCAAGAAATTATTTTACAGAGCCAGAAAAAATAATAACAAAGTTCATCTGAAAGAACAAAAGGTCAAGAATTTCAAGGGAATTAATGAGAAAATGCACATGAAGGTGGCGTAGCTGCACCAGATCTAAAATATTATAAAGCAGTGGTCATCAAAACCATTTGGTACTGGCTAAGAAATAGAGTAGTCGATCAGTGGAACAGGTTAGGATCTTAGGACAAAATAGTCAAAGTCTAAAGTAATCTAGTGTTTGATAAATCCAAAGACCCCAACATCTGGGGTAAGAAGTCACTATTTGATAAAAATTTCTGGGAAAATTGGAAATTAGTATGGCAGAAACTAGGGACTGAACCACACCTAACACCATATACCAAGATAAGGTTGAAATGGGTTCATAACTTAGACACAAAAAGTGGTACTACAAGCAAATTAGAGAACAAAGGATATTTTACCTGTCAGACCTGTGGAGAAGGAAGGAATTTGTGGCCAAAGAACTGGAGTACATTATGGAATGTAAAATGGATAATTTTGATCATATTAATTAAAAAAATTTTGTACCCAATGCAGACAAGATTAGAAGGGAAATAATAAACTGGGAAAAAAATTTTTACATTCAAGGGCTATGATAAAGCCTTCATTTCTAAAATACAGAGAGAATCCACTCAAATTTATAAGAATTCAAGCCATTATCCAGCTGATAAATGGTCAAAAGATATGAATAAATAATTTTCAGATGAAGAAATTGAAACAATTTCTAGTTATATGAAAAAGCGTTCTAAATCACTATTGATCAGAGAAATGCAAATTAAGACAACTCTGAGATACCACTACACACTTCCCAGATTGGTTAAGATGACAGGAAAAGATAATGACCAATGTTGGAGGGGATGTGGGAAAACTAGGACACTAATACATTGTTGATGGAATTATAAAGTGTTTCAACCATTTTGGAGAGCAATTTGGAACTCTGCCCAAAGGGTTATCAAACTGATCTAGCGTGTTTCTACTGGGCTTGTATCCCAAAGATATCACAAAGGAGAGAAAGGGACCCATATGTGCAAAAAGATTTTTGACAGCCCTTTTTGTAGTGGCAAGAAACTGGAAACTAAGTGGATGCCCATCCAGTGGAAAATGGCTGAATAAGTTATGGTATATGAATGTTATGGAATATTATTGTTCTATAACAATTGATCAGCTGAATGATTTCAGAGAGGCCTGGAGAGATGTACATGAACTGATACTAAGTGAAATGAGCAGAACCAGGAGATCATTATACACGGCAACAAGACTATATGATGATCAATTCTGATGCATGTGGCTGTCTTCAAGAATGAGATAATTCAGGCCAGTTCCAATGGTCTTTTAATGAAGAGAGCCATCTGCACCCAGAGAGAAGACTGTGGAACTGAGTGTGAGAATCACAACATAGTATTTTCACTCTTTTTATTGTTGTTTGCTTGCATTTCTTTCTCATTTTTTTCCCTTTTTGATATGATTTTTCTTGTGCAGCATGATATTTGTGGATATATGTATGGAAGAATTGGACATGTTTAACATATATTGGATCACTTACCATCTAGGGGAGGGGATGGGGAAAAGGTATAGAAAAATTTAGAACACAAGGTTTTGCAAGGGTGAATGTTGGAAAATTATTCGTGCATATGTTTTGAAAATAAAAAAAGGTTTTAATTAAAAAATAAAATTCTTGAACAAAAGTAATAAAATGACTCGTGATTGTTCTTAAGAAAAAAAAAAGATATCTCCTAGCTATGACATTCTGCCTTCTAAGAACTCTGACAGCTCTGGTGTTCTGTGTTCTAAGCTCCCTTCTAGCTATGAGATTCTGTGTTTTAAGAACCCACCCAGTTCTGTCATTCTGTGTTCTACGGACTCTCCCATTCTCTCTTTTTCTGTGTTCTAATGATTCTCCCTGATATGACATTCTGTGTTCTAGTGACCATTTTAGCTATATCATTCTGTGTTCTAAGAACACTCCTCGCTTTGTTATTCTTTATTCTAAGAATTCTTCCAGCTATGAGGTTCTTTGCTTTAAGGTGCCTCACTTCTATGACATTCTGTCTTCTAAGAACACTCTGATATTCTGTGTTCTAAGAATTCCCACATTGCCTTTTTTTTTTTAATACACATTGCTGTATTAAAGTGACTTACCCAGGGTCACACAACAAGGAAGTGTTAAGTGTGTGAAGCCAAATATGAACTCAGGTCCTCCTAACTTCAGGGCTGGTGCTCTATCCACTGCACCACCTAGCTGCCCCCATATTGCTTTTTGAATGATGTTGAGAGAGAAAAATCAGATCAAAAAGGAAAAATTATGGGAGAGATTTTTAAAAAACAGAAAAAAGAAGTGAACATAACATATGTTGATCTACAAGAACTCTCAGAGCTATAACGTTTTGTGTTCTAAAACTCCCTGTACCAAACTCCCTACCATATATAACATTTTGTGTTCCATGAATGTTCCCATCTCTGACATACTGTGTTCTAAAAACCCTCCTAGCCAGGACATTCTGTGTTCCAAGAATACACCCAGTCATAACATTCTTAGTTCTAAGAATTCTCACACTATCATACTTTGTTTTTGTTTATTTTATTTGAAAAAACAAAGTAAGAAATAAAAAAAAAAACAGAAAAGGAATACAAAACAAAACAAAAGAGAACTTTGTCCTGTGCTCAACAGAGTATCAGAAAGGATTCAAAATATATAGCAACAAATTACCAGATCTAAAAAGAATATATATACATATACATATATATATGTATATTAGTAGAACAAATTATATTCATTAATGTTAATTTTTTCTTTATTCTTTGGTTCTCTGAAGCACATCTTATTTATTTTATTATTTTTTCCTCTTTCCATCCCCCCACCACTCTCAAGCAAGCTACAGTTAAGAAAAAATATTTATGTATATATATGGAAATATATACATATATACACATACCCCCTCATACACATACCACATACACCCATGATTTTGCTATCCCTGCTGATCCTTTAATTAAATTCTGCTCCATAAGTTGCCTTGCTATTACTTAACTCTTCATCCACTTAAGGATTCCTTTCTTGTCTTTTTCCCTCATCCTTTGCTTCCCCATCCGCCCATCCCTCCCCTCTTACTACTTTATAGATTTTGAAGGGTGTAATATTTTTCATGATATATATGTAGTGTTGCCTATTTAAAACATTCTTGACATGATTTTTTTCAGAACTATGAGCCCCCCTACCCCTTCTAATGCTTCTGTGTCTATTTTTCCTCTGCACCTCATTTGTATAACATGATTACTATTTTTACCTTAACTCTGGCACTCTTTCTTTTGAGCTACCCTATTGTTGATGTGAATCTTAAACATATAGTATACATTTCCTGTGTAAAAAAAAAACCAATTTGTCCATGTTTAAAGTTTGTTCATGTTGAGTTCCTTAAAACTGATATTGACTCCTATTTGTTAAATTTTCAGTTAAGTTTGGATTTGATTGATAGAAAGTCCTGAAAATCTGCAAGTGCATTGAATGTCCATTTTTTTCTCATTGAAAATATAAATAATTTTGCTGGATATGATATGTTTGGCCATAGGCCTATTTCTTTTGATTATCAGTAGATGTGGTTCCAGGACCTATGGTCCTTTATTGTGGCTGCTGATAAGTCTTGTATAATTCTAATTGTAGCTCTGCATATTTGAATTGTTTTTTTCTTGTTTCTTGCAAAATTTTCTCTTTGATCTGGGGTTTTGAAATTTGGCTATAATATGCCTGTGTGTTTTCAACAAAGGATTTCTTTGAGGTGGTAATGGGTAGATTTTTTTTTCTATTTCTACTTTCCTCTCATGTTCTATCACTCCAGGACAATTTTCTTGGATTATTTCCTGCATTATTGTGTCAAGGTTCTCTTTTTGGTCACAATTTTCTGGCAGTTCAATTATTTTTATATTTTCTCTTCTTGGTCTGTTCTCCAGATCCGTCATTTTCTTATAAGATGTTTCGCATTCTGTTCCATTTTCTCATTCTTTATAATCTGTTTTGTTATTTCTTGATCTCTCATAGCTTCACTGGCTTCCCCTTCCCTGATTCTAATTTTCAAAGCATTATTTTCATTTTTGAGACTCTGTACCTACTTTTCCAGTTGGTTAACTTTTTTCATAATTTTCTTGTTTTTCTTGGATGGTTTTCATTTTTATTTTTTAGTTTCAATGGTTGGGTTCTTCTTTGCTGCTAATGGTGGGGTGAGGAGATGGTGTTTCAAGCTTCCCTTTAGTTCTCTCCTTTGACCATGAACCACAAACTACGAGCTCCACCCTCCTGCAAGTTCCCATAGCCAGCAGTGTCCCTGCCCCACTGCCCTCACTCACCAGGTGCTGGTTCCTTCTTACCCAGGATGACATCTCAGCAGCACATCTGGGCCTGGCATTCCTAATCACCCAAGATTCATTCAGTCTTCCCAGACTCAAACTCCCACTCAACAAACAGTCCCAGAGGTGAAAGTCTCTGTGGTTCCAGCTGAAGCTCCAGGTTCCCCACTTGGTGTTTCTTTGGAGTTAGCCCAGAGGTATTTGCATTTCGGACAGGTTAATCCCTAGCCCAGCGACTTTCTTCAGATCTTCTGTTATATCAGGAGGACCCCTGTTTTGCCCCAAGACTTCATGGATTTTTTCATCACTCTATGTTCGCACTAAAGTACAAATTTGTTCAGTTTTGGGGGAAATCAGGACACCTTGAAATTTATCAAACTAATGGAATATTATTGTTCTGTAAGAAATGACCAGCAGAATGATTTCAGAGAGACCTGGAGAGACTTATATGCACTGATGCTAAGTGAAATGAGCAGAACCAGGAGATCATTTTACATGGCAACAACAAGACTACATGATGATCAATTCTGATGGATATGGCTCTCTTCAACAATGAAATGTTTCAAACCAGTTCCAATGGTCTTTTAATGAAGAGAGCCATCTCCACCCAGAGAAAGGACTGCGGGAACTGAATGTGGACCACAACATAGCATTTTAACTCCTGTTGTTTTCTTGCATTTTGTTTTCTTTCTCCATTTTTTTTTCCTTCTTGAACCGATTTTTCTTGTGCAGCATGGTAACTGTATGAATATGTCTACATATATTAGATTTAACATATATTTTAACATATTTAACATATATTGGACTACCTGCTGTCTAGGGGAAAGGGTGAGGAGAAGGAGGGGATAATTTGGAACAGAAGGCTTTGCAAGGGCCAATGTTGAAAAAGTATCCATGAATATGTTTTGTAAATAAAAAGCTTTAATAAAAATTTTTTTAAAAAAGAAATTTTTCAAACTACTCCACAATCTTCCCAGAACCTTCTCCTTCCTTAACCTCCCACCCCATCACACTGTGTTCTAAAAACCTTCCTAGCTATGACATTGTTTGAGCTATAACTTTCTGTGCTCCAAGAATGCTTCCATCTGACATTCTGTCTTCTAAGCCTCCTACCAGCTATGATAGTCTTCTAAGAACTCTCCCAGCTTTCACATTCTGTGTTCTAAGAACCCTTCCAGATATGACATTCTGTGCTCTAAGAGTTCTTCCATTTATATCATTCTGTGTTTTAAAGCACCTCTGAGTTCTAATATTCTGTCTTCTAAGCCCCTTCCAGTCCTGAAAATCTATGTTCTAAAAACACTTGTGTTCTAAGACCCTTTCCTATTATGATATTCCATATTTTTCATACTCTCCCAGCTATACCATACAGCGTTCTAAAAACACTGCAAGCTATGATATTCTGTGTTCTAAGGCACATCTTCACTCTAAAATTCTGTGTTTTAAGGCGGCTTCTAGCTCTGACATTCTTTGTCCTACAAACACTTCCAGGTATTATTCCATGTTCTAATGTCCCTCCCAGATCTGACATTATGTTCTACGGTCCTTCCAAGCTGATACTTTAGGCTGAGGTTTTTCCCAGCTCAGACATTCTGTGCTCTAATAACCCAGCCACTTCTGACATTTTGTGTTTTAAAGCCCTGCCCAGCTCTGAATTGTGTATTTATAAAAACCCTCCCAGCTCTTATATTCTGTATTCTAAGAACTTTCTCAGCTATGACATTTTATGTTCTAAGAACCCTCCAAGCTGATATTTTGTGTTCTAAGAATTATCTAATTATGGCATTCTGTGTTCTAAGTCACCCCTTAATTCTAACATTCTATTTTCTATGGTCCCTTTCAGCTCTGACGTTCTATGTTCTAAGGTTCCTCTTAAGTCTGAAATTTTGTGTTCTAAAGTCCCACCCAGATCTGACTTTTGTGTTTCAAGAACCCTTCTAATTATGACATGCTGTGTTCTAAAAACTCTCCCAGCTCTGACATTCTGTGTTTTAAGAATCATCCTAGCTATGATCTTCTTTGTTCTAAGCTACCACTTAGGTCTAAAATTTGTGTTGTAAGGGCTGTGGCAGCTCCAACATTTTGTGTTAAAAGGCTTCTCCTGGCTCTAACATTTTTGGTTCTATGGCCCTGCCCAGCTCTGAAAATTCTGTGCCTATGACTCCTCACAACTTTCACATTCTTTCTTCTAAAAATGCTTTCAACTATGACATTCTGTGTCCTAAGGAACCTTTCACCATGAGACTCTGCTTTTAAAACTCTTCCAGCTATGATATTCTGTGCTATGATTAAAGGCCTTCCGGGCTGTGACATTTTTTGTTCTAAGGCACCTCCCATTTCTGATATTCTGTGTCCTGAGAATTTGTCCAGATCTAACATTATATGTTCTAAGGCCCCTCCTAGCTAGAACATCCAATGTTCTATGGCCTTTCTCAACTCTGACATTCTGTATTGTAATATCCCATTCTCCTGTGACATTCTGTGTTCTAAGGCACCTTTAAATCTAACATTCTTTGTTAATGGCCTTCCCAACTATGACATTCTGTGTTCTAAGAACCCCCCCTGCTCTTTCATTCTGTGTACTAAGAACTCTCTTAGCTATGACATTCTATGTTCTATGACTCTTCCCAGCTGTGACATTTTGTTTAAAGGCCCCTCCCAGCTCTGATGTTTTATGTTCTAAGGCCCCGCCCAACCCTGACTTCTGTGTTTTATGAATCCTTCCAATTAGGACATTCTATGTTCTCAGCCTGCTCCCAACTATGACATGCTGAGTTCTAAGAACCTTCCCAGCTCAGATTTCTACGTTCAATGTTTAAAGACCGGTCACAACGGATCCAGCCATTCTGGAGAACAATTTAGAACTATGCTCAAAAAGTTATCAAACTGTGCATACCCTTTGACCCAGCAGTGTTTCTATTGGGCTTATATCCCAAAGAGATCTTAGAGGAGGGAAAGGGACCCACATGTGCAAGAATGTTTGTGGCAGCCCTTTTTGTAGTGGCTAGAAACTGGAAACTGAAGGGATGCCCATCAATTGGAGAGTGGCTGAATAAATTATGGTATATGAATGTTATGGAATATTATTGCTCTGTAAGAAACGATCAGCAGGACGATTTCAGAGAGGCCTGGAGAGACTTTCATGGACTGATGCTGAGTGAAACAAGCAGAACCAGGAGATCATTATACACGGCAACAACAAGACTATATGATGATCAGTTCTGATGCACATGGCTCTCTTCAACAATGAAATGCCTCAAACCATTTCCAATTGTTCACTGAAGAAAGCCATATACACCCAGAGAGAGGGGTGTGAAATGTGGACCACAACATAACATTTCCATGGTCTCTATTGATGTTTGCTTGCATTGGGTTTCCTTACTCTGATTTTTTTTTCTTGTAGACATGATTTTTCTTGCACAACAATAAGTGTGGAAATCTGTATACATATATTCGACTTGTCAAGTATTTTAACATAATTAACATGTAGTGGATTTCCTGCCATCTAGGGGAGGGGTGGGCATTGGGGGGAAAGTTATAACAGAAAGCTTTGTAAGGGTCAATGTTGAAAAATTACCCATACATATGTTTTGCAAATAAAAAGTTTTAATTAAAAAAAAAACCTGTCACAACTTTTGACATTCTGTATTCTATGGCTTCACCCAGTTATGATATTCAGTGTTCTAAAAATACTCCCACCTCTGACTGTTTTTTAAACACCTATCACAACACTGGCATTCTGTGTTCTAAGTCCTCTTTCAGTTCTTACATCCTGGTTCTAAGAATTTTCCCGGCTATGACATTCTTTGTTCTTAGGCACATCTTAGCTCTCAAATTTGTGTTCTTAGGTCCTGCCCAGCTCTGACATTCAGTGTCAATGACTCCTTACAGCTTTCACATTCTGTATTACGAACTCTCCCGTTGACATTCTCTAAGGCCCCTCCCATCTCTGACTTTATTTGTTTTAAGAACCCTCAAAGCTATGAAATTCTGTGTTTTAAGTCCCCTCTCTGCTAATACATTTTGCATTCTAAGAACCATCCTAGCTATGACATTTTGTGTTCTAAGCCCCCTCCCGGCTCTGACATCCTATGTTCTAAGAACACTCCAAACTCTGATATTCTGAATTCTAAGAACACTCCCAGCTGTGACATTCTGTGTTCTAGGGGTCCTCCAAGTGTAATATTTTCTGTTCTAAGGGCCCTCCCAGTTCTGACAATCTCTGTTCTATAAGCACTTGCAGCTTTGACGTTCTGTGTTTTAAGGCCCTTCCCAGCTCTGACATTCTGTATTCTAGGCCCTTCAGCAATGACATTCTGCATTCTAAGAACTCTTCCAGTTAAGACATTTTTGTTCTAACCTACCTCCCAGTTATGACATTCTCTCTTTTAATGAAACTTTCAAGTGTGACATTCTGTGTTTTAAGGGCCCTCCCATTTCTGATAATCTGTGTTCTAATGTTTTTTGCAGCTCTGAAGTTCTTTGTTCTATGAACCTTTTTAATTGACATTCTTTGTTCTGAGCCTTCTCCCAACTCTGACAGTATCAGTTCTGAGAGTGCTTCCAGCTTTACATTCTGTGTTCTAAGCCCACTACCAGTTCTGATATTCTGTGTTCTAAAGTTCCATCCATTTCTGAGTTTATTGTTCTAAGACCCCTACCATTTCTAATATTCTCTGGGTTTAAGAACACTTTCATTTCAAACATTCTTTGCTCTAAAACCTCTCCCTGCTCTGACATTAAATGTTCTGAGAATACTCCCAAGTTTGATATTCTGTATTTTAAGACCAGTCACTATGGATCTAGCCATTCTGGAGAGCAATTTGGAGCTATGCTCAAAAAGTTATCAAACTGTGCATGCCCTTTGACCCAGCAGGGTTTCTACTGGGCTTGTATCCCAAAGAGATCTTAAAGGAAGGAAAGGGCCCCACATGTGCAAGAATGTTTGTGGCAGCCCTTTTTGTAGTGGCTAGAAACTGGAAACTGAGTGGATGCCCATCAATTGGAGAGTGGCTGAACAAATTATGGTATATGAATGTTATGGAATATTATTGTTCTGTGAGAAACGACCAGCAGGATGATTTCAGAGAGGCCTGGAGAGACTTACATGAACTGATGCTGAGTGAAGTGAGCAGAATCAGATCATTGTACATGGCAACAATAAGATTATATGATCATCAATTCTGATCGATGTGGCTCTTTCCAACAATGAGATGATTCAGACCAGTTCCACTGATTGTGTGATGAAGAAAACCATCTGCACCCAGAGTGTAGTCCCAGCCTATGGGGACTGAGTGTGGATCACAACATAGCATTTTCACTCTTTTTGTTGTTATTTGCTTGGATTTTGTTTTCTTTCTCATTTGATTTTCTTGTGCAACAAAATAACTATAAATAAGTATGCATATATTGGATTTAACATATAGTTCTACCATGTTTAACATATATTGGACTACTTGCCATCTAGGGGAGTGGGTAGGAGAAGGGAGGGAAAAATTGGAACACAAGGTTTTGCAAGGGTTAATGTTGAAGAATTATCCATGCATATGTTTTGAAAATAAAAAACTCTAATAAAAAAACACCAGTCACTGCTCTGACATTCTAGATTCTAAGGTCCCTCTCAATTTTGACATTCAGTGTTCTAAGGCCCCTACCAAATCTGACATTCTATGTTCCAAGAACACTTTCAGCTCTCTAAGAACTAACCCAGCAATTATATTCTGTGTTCTCCAAATTCCCACAATATGACGTTCTGTGTTCTAAGAACACTCCCAGCTCAGACATTCTGCATTCTAAGACCACTTTCAACTATGATATTCTGCATCCTAAAACCCTTTCAGCTATGAAATTCTGTGGGCTAAGACCTCTACCAGCTCTGATAGTCTGTGTTCTAAGAACCCTTCCAGCTATGGCATTCTGTATTCCAAGAACTTTCTCAGCTACAACATTCTGTATTCTAAAAACCTTCCCAGCTATGACATTTTGTGTTCTAAGGCACCTTTCAGCTCCAATATTCTGTGTTCTAATCGCCTCACCTATATCTGACTTCTGTGTTCTAATATTCCTCATCTCTGTCATTTTGTGTTCTAGAACTGTAACACCCGGAGTTGTGCGACATGTCATAGATCTGACATTTTATGGATTGAGACCTTTCCAAACTCTGAAATTCTGTGTTTGAAGAATTCTCCCATCTATGACATTTTATGTTCTAAGCCCTCTCCCAGATATGACATTCTGCATTTTTTCCCTGAGGCAATTGGGGTTAAGTGACTTGCCCAGGGTCACACAGCTAGGAAGGGTTAAGTGCCTTAGATCAGATTTGAACTCAGGTCCTCCTGACTTCAAGGCTGGTGCTCTATCCACTCCGCCACCTAGCTGCCCCGACATTCTGCATTTTAAGAACTTTTCAGCCATGATATTTTGTGTTCTGAGAACCCTCGCCACTCTGACATTCTGTGTTCTAAGAACTTTCCCAGTTATGATCTTCTGTGTTCTATGGCCCTTCCCAGATCCAACATTCTATGTTCTAAGGCCCCTTATTGCCCTGACATTTTGTGTTCTACAGCCCCTCCCAGCTCTGATATTCTATGTTCTAAGAACTTTCCCAGCTATGATCTTCTGTGCTCTAAGGTCCCTTCCAGTTCTGAAATTCTGTGTTCTACGGCCTCTCTCAGCTCCAACATTCTATGATTTAAGGCCCCTGTCAGTCTGATATTCTGTGTTCTAAGCCTTCTTCCAGCTCTGACCTTCTCTGCTCTAAGGCCCCTTCCAGCTATGACATTCTGTGTTCTAAGGAACCTCTCAGCTATAAAATTTTGTTTTAAGGGCCCTTCCACCTCAGATATTCCATTTACTATGGGACCTCTCATTCCCTGTTTTAAGAGCAATTTCAGCTCCCACATTCCATGTTTTAAGACTCCTCCCATATCCGACATTTCTGTGTTTGAAGACTCCTCACAGCTCTGACAATCTGTGTTTTAAGGTCCCTATGAGCTCTGACATTTTGTAGTCTATGAATTTGCCCTGTTATGACATTCTGTGTTCTTAGTCTACTCCAACTGTTCCATTATCTGCTCTAAGGGTGCTCCTAGCTCTGACCTTCTCTATTCTAAGCCCCCTCCCAGCTCGGAAATTCTATGTTCTAAGAACACTCTCAGCTCTAATGTTCTGTATTTCTAAGACTTGTCACAGCTCTGGCATTCTAGGTTCTAAGACCCTCCAAGCTCTGACATAGTATGATCTAAGCTCCTTCCCAACCATGACATTCTTCTTTCTAAGGACATTCCCAGCTCTAACATTTTGTGTTCTAAGGGCACTGACAGGTCTGACATTTCTAAGGGCTCTCTTACCTCAGACATTCCACATATTAAGGGACCTCTCATTCCCTGTTCTAAGAGCACTTCCAGCTCTCACATTCCATGTTTTCAAACACTTCCCATCTCTGACATTCCATGTTCCAAAATGCCACCCAGTTCTCCTATTGTTCTAAAAGCACTCTTAGCTCTAACATGCCTCCGTCTGACATTATGTGTGGTAAGAACATTCTCAACTCTAACATTCTGTGTACTAAGACCCTTCAGAGCCCTGACATTCTAGGTTCTAAGAACCCTCTGAGCTCTTGTATTCTGTGTTCCAAGACTTTCCCAGGTCTCAACATTCTATATTCTTAGGCTCTGTCCAGCTTTGATTTGGGGGTTCTAAGAACCCTTTAAGAACATACCTTTTTTAAGGGGCTCTCTCAGCTCTTACATTCAAACTTCGAAGAACTCTTCCAGCTCTGACATTCTGTGATTTAAGGCTCCTCCCAACTCTGGCATTCCCTGTTTTAAAAATTTTCCCTTCTCTGACATTCTATGTTCTAAGGATCCTCCCTAACTTGCCATTCTGTGTTATAAGGCCATTCCAAGCTTTGATATTTTGTGTTCTATAGGTTTTCCCATCTCTGTTATTTCATGTTCAGAGGCCCTTTTCAGCTCTGATATTCTGTGTTCTAAGGGACCTCTGAGCTCTGACATCTTCTTCTGTCTTCTATGGTCCTTTCCAGCTATGACATTCTCTGTTTTAAGGTTCCTCCCAGCTCTGATTTTCTGTATTCTAAATCCTTCTTAGTTCTGACATTGTGTTCTAAGTGTGCTCCCATAACATTCCGTGTGTGAAGGTGCCTCCCAGCTCTGCCATTCCCTCTTCTAAGACCCCTCCCAGCTATGACAGTCTATATTTGCAGGTCTCTCTCAGCTGTCACATGACCTATTGTAAGGCCCCCTCTTTCTGTGACTTCCGGTGATTGGGTTCCAGGATCAGTGCACCTGTCCCCTTGGGGATCAAACTTGGATACTGTCCTGACAAAGTCAGAAAAAAAAAAAAGGTGCCCTCCTTTTTGGCTTCAAGTTCTCTTAGACAGGCTGCCGGGTAGCCCATCCTTGGACTCTGGCTGCCCAGTTGGAGCCTCCCTCAGGGATAATAAGCACTGTGTATCTCCTGGGCAGCACTACAGACCTTTCGTCTCTCCATGCAGCTACAGGGTAATAGGGCTGGGAGCTGGTGAATTCATCCCTCTAATCCCCTCGCTTATTTGGGCAGAGGTTGGGGGGCAGTGGTGGGGAAAGGGTGCCTTCTTTTTTTTCTGCACAAGCAAGGAATGAAAATCCCCATTCCCTTGGACGCCTCACAACCTTTGGCATAATTAACTGTGACAAATTGATTTCAAGTGCTGTGGCAGGAAGAGGAACGGGAAGGCCACGCGCTTTCTTCTGGGAGTTGTAGTTCACGGACAGGCAAGTGGCATGGTCGGTTCCAAGCAAAGGACTACAAGTCCCAGGCATCCCTGCAGTCGCCATCACAGTCTCCAAGCCCCCTGCCCGGAGGAGGGGGCTACATTGTGTCTATTGTAGCTTTTGGCCGCCTCTTCTGGAGACCTTCTCAGGTCGGTGAAATTGGGCCTGGAAAGCATGGCTGATGAGCAGGAAATCATGTGCAAGCTGGAGAGCATCAAGGAGATCAGGTGAGCAACAGGGGCATCGGGGGACCCTCTGCCCAGTACTCCTGGCTGCAGCTACCCCCCTCCCGCCCTCGCCCCTGCCCCCAAGAGAAAGAAGGTGTGAGCTTGAGGGGTGGGAAGGGAGAATGCCCAGTGATGGCTAGGGTTGCCTACATCGGTCCGGCTGTAATCCTCCAGAGCCTCTGGCATGGCAAGGCTGGTTTCTTAAAGATGCTCCCTTGCCTGGGCCACTTAAAGCTCTTCCCGCCCCACTGGTCCCAGGAAAAAGGAATCGTATCACACTGACTCCTGCCCTGCTGGCCTTCGGAGAGCATGAAAATACCTGGAACGCTAGCGGATTGCTCTCATTGGCAAGGCGGAGTGGATGGATTCGAGAGATCTGAATTCAAATTTTCCCTTGCTATTAAGGGGTGGGGGGCAAGTGATCTTGGCCAAGTCATTTCCCTCCTTTGAGCTGCTGTTCCTTCTTCTCTAAGATGCTAGGAGTGGACATGATGATCTCAAAGGCCCCTTCTACCTTTCAACTCTCCCAAACTGCGCTTCTAGAAGAGATTGATCTCAGAGGGCCAAACCTGAGACAGTGGATGGAAGCCAATTTAGATATGATATCAGGAAAAACCTCTTAGCAATTAGAGCTGTCTCAAAGCGTAACAAGAGGTAATGGGAATGGGTGCCCCATTGCAAAGGCTGGACAATTACTTGGGGTGGGGGATGTTGTAAGGGGCATTCTTGTTCAGGGCAGGAGTTGGACCAAGTGGCTTTTAGGAGCTCTTCTAACTCTAAAGGATCTGGGCTAGAACCAAAGGACATGGTTTTGAGCTGCAGCCTTTAAGAGATTCAGTGAAAACCTAAAGAAGAAGTTGGTAGATTGCTGTCTTGGGGGGGGGACGGGGAAGGAGGGAATCAAAATATTATAAAAGTAAATTTAAAAACTAATAAAAAATTTTTTTAAAAGAAAGACCTTAATAAAGAGGCTCTGAAACATTGGGATTGGAGAGGCAGAAACTCAGTCAGGAAGACCTGCACTCCAGGCTCACCTGTGATGTATAATGTCTGTAAGACTCTGGGGAACTCACTTGGCCTCTCTGTGCCCCAGCTTGCAAAGCACTTCTCTAATTGTGATGGGGAGTTTCTCACCAAGGTGTTCTCTATGAAACCCTAGATTTGAAACCTTTTCAATGGGCCGGGGATAAAAGATTAAGAAAAATCCAACCCAACAGCATAAATACATAGAATTTAAATACACACATATATGTATGTATTGTGAAAGGATCCAAAAGAGGGGACCCTAAATGAGAGAATCTGATCACAGATTTCAAAAGCGTTTATTGTGTGAGAAGAGCTTGCAAGGAAACAGAGAGGAAGAGAGTTCTCAGCTGGAGAGTGGAAAGGGGTGAGATATTTATAATTTTCTAGAAACTTTTAAGAAGGGAGATGGGGTTAGGGGAAGACAGCTGTAGACCCAATAAGCCAGGGAGCAGGATGTTTGGAAAGTCCAGAGTCTGCAAGTGCTATCCAAATTTTTGTTGAACTGCTCAAGGCTGATTTCTGGCAGCTGCAAGCATCTCCAAATTCGGTTAGAGTTCACTCTCAAAGTATCAAGCAGCTCTAGCCTCAAAAGTCCTTCTGATTGGCTGGTTGTGCTACTCCCCCCTTTTTTAATTTTGATACTGTTTTTTTTTTCTTTTCAAAATACATGCAAAGATAGTTTTCAACATTCATCCTTGCAAAACCTTGTGTTCCAAATTTTTCTCCCTCCCTTCCCCTCACCCCAATCCCCATTCATCCAATATAGATTAAACACGTGCAATTCTTCTAAACATATTTCCACACTTATCATGCTGCACAAGAAAAATTAGATCAAAAAGGGAAAAAAAGAAATAAAAAAGCAATCAGACAACAACAAAAAAAGATGAAAATACCATGTTGTGAACCACATTCAGTCCCCACAGTCCTCTCTCTGGATGCAGATGGCTCTCTCCATCACAAGTCTATTGGAATGAGCCTGAATCAACTCATTGTTGAAAAGAGCCAAGTCCATCAGAGTTGATCATCACATACTCTGTTGCCGTGTACAATGTTCTTTTGGTTCTGTTCACTTCACTCTGCATCAGTTCATGCAAGTCTCTCCAGGCCTCTCTAAATTCATCCTGCTGGTCATTTCTCACAGAAGAATAATATTCCATAAAATTCATATACCATAACTTATTCGGCTATTCCCCAGCTGATGGGCATCTACTCAGTTTCTAGTTCCTTGCTACCACAAAAAGGGCTGCCACAGACCTTTTTTCCTGCTCCCCTCCTGATTGGCTCCCCTGTGAAGAAGGGAAATTCTAACATGTAGTATAGTCATTACAAAGTTCATGTTTACAGTATGTATATGTACATAAATGAAGTGATAGGGGAGGGACCATTAACAACTAGGGGAAAGGAAAGGATCAGTTAACAAGCAAGTATTAAGGGCCAACTGTGTGTCAAGCCCTGGGCTTAGTGCTAGAGATACAAAGACAAAAATGACACCCTCTGTAGGACTTTTGGCTAATTCTGTCCACAGGATTAAGTAGGAGATGCCATCAGAGAACCAGAGAAAGGCTCAAGGTATAAGAACTAGAAACAATGGGGAAAAGTCAGAGAGGCATATTTCAGTGTCCTGTAAGGAAAAAGGTCTTAAGGAGTATAGCCATCCAGAAGTGCAATGGGTTGTCTCAGTAGGGAGAGAGCCAGAGGTAGTCAAACAGAGACTGGATGATGATTTATTGGGGATATTGTACCAGGTATTCTGGCTTAGGCTCTGGTTGGACTAGATATTCCAATTCTGATATGTAATCCTACTGTGTTGTTCAGAAGAGGGAATTAAGATTTTGTGCCTCAGTTTCCTTATCTGTAAAATAATACTTCCCTAAGTTCTATAAGGCAGATACTTTGTAATCTTTGAGTACTGTAGAAATATGAGTTATTATTTATGCACAGGGATATAATTTGGCCAAGGTCATAAACTTCTAGAAACATGGGGAAAGAGGAAGGGAATGAGCATTTATTAAGCACTTACAATATGCCAGCTCTGGGCAGCTGAGTGACGTAGTGGATAAAGCATTGGGCCTGGCAGCAGGAAGACTCTTCTTCCTAAGTCCAAATCTGGCCTTAGACGCTTACTAGCTGTGTGACCCTGGGCCATTCACTTCATCTTGCTTGCCTCAGTTTCCTCAGCTGTAAAATGAGCTGGAGAAGGAAGTGGCAAACCACTCCAGTATCTTTACGAGGAAAACCTCAAATGTGGCCTTGGAAAGTCAGGCGTGACTGAATAACAAAGTTCTGTGCTAAGCAGCCCGGTACTTTGACTCCAAACCTAAGTTTCTTTTTTCCCCACAATAGCTCCTGCCTCTCAATACCTCTGGAGGGCTCTTCCTAGTCTGTGATTCTTGGTACAACATTGTGCTTTTAGCTTGTTGCCATATTCCCATATTGCAGGAACAAGACTATGCAGATGGAGAAGATTAAGGCACGACTGAAGGCAGAGTTTGAAGCTCTAGAGTCAGAGGAACGGCATCTGAAGGAGTATAAGCAAGAGATGGATCTCTTACTGCAAGAAAAAATGGCCCATGTGGAGGAACTGCGTCTGATCCACGCTGATATTAATGTGGTATGTGGTAGGCAGACAGCATAGGACAAACTAGCAGTGGATTCTAGAATGAACCTGGGCTCTCCTTGGGATTACTGGATCTCAGCATTTGGTTCCCTTGCTCCCTGGGCACAAGGGATTTGCTTGGCTGGGATGACTTGACTAGAATAGGACTTCTTAAACTTTTTTCCACTTGTGACCCCTTTCCCCCACCCTGAGAAATTTTGACACAAGCCCAGGTGTGTAGATATATAAACTAGGTATACAAATAAAACATTTGCTGATAATAAATCATGATTTTGTGACCCCGTGCATTCAGCCGTGAGACTCCGTATAGGATTTTGACCACACAGTTCAAAAAGCTTTGGACTAGAAAGTGTTTCAGGGATTTTAGGAATGGTAATGATATAGCTAGCCAGAGAGTAGTTCAAGTAGTTCATGTAAACTTTTTTTTGAGGGGGGCAGCATTTTAAAAAATATTTTTATTGATACCCTTTATGTTTATATCGCCTTTATTTCCAAATATATCTTTCCCTTAGTCAGAGATGCGACCCTTGTTACAAAGTAACCCATGTAAGTAAAAAAGTAACAGGAGAAAAAAAAAGCATTTCAGCTAAACCAAGTAGCACATAAATTGTACTTGATGTTCTATGCAGTATTTATTACCCATAACCTCTCACCTCTGCAAAAAAGAGACTTGCTTTTTCTCAACTCTTCTCCAATGCTGAGCTTTTTGGCGACTAGAATTTTGTTGCCTTTGATTTGTTCTTTTATTTGTTATTTCCATTTACATTGTTGCAATCATGTATAATGTTTTTTTGGTTCGCTGACCTCACTGCATCCGTTCACATAAGCCTTCCCATGCTTCTCTGCATTCTTCACAGCCATTATTTCTCACAATAGAGTTGTATTCCATACATTAATTTGCTATTTGTTTAACCATTCTCCAACTGAAGGGATTCTCCAACTTTATCTCCAGCTCCTTGCGACTTACAAGGAGTGCTGCTATAAATAATTTGGTATATATGGGATCTTTCATTTTTTCATATGCCTAGCAATAGACTCTTTGGGTCAAAGAGCATAGACGTTGAAATCATCTTATTTGTATACTTCCAAATTCCTTTTCAGAATATTTGGATCATCTAACAAACAGTATTACTAACAGTGCATTAATGTGCCCATCTTTCTTTCACCTCCCCAATATCAACTATTCCTATCTTTTGTCATTTTTGCCAATTTCCTAGGTGTGGGTTGAAACCTCACGGTTCTTTGAATTTCCATTTCTCTCATTATGAGGGATTTCTGAGGATCTTTATCCCACAAACTCAATCAGAATCTCCAGCTAACTCGATTTTAGGATGGGGTTAGTCAAAAAACTTAAGTTCAAATCTTGGCTTTGCTACTTATTATCTAGATAACCTTGAACACATCACTTTCCTCTCTGGGACTTGGTTTCCTCATTGAAAAAATTATCTAGAAAATGTCAAAGGTCCCAAAAAGCATTTGAGCTTATGAAATTAAGGAATTGCTATTCAGAATTGATCATATTCACATTCTGTCCCTTCTGTCTTCATGGTGTTCATGTACCCTCATATCACTGCCACAGATTCTGCATTTCCTCTTCCTTGCCCATCTCCTGCTTTTTAAACCCATCCTTTCCTCATGGCCTAGCTTGGGTTTGCTAAGCAACCTTCTCTTGTTTTGTGATTAAGTTTTGTTTTGAGCTCTGGCCCTGGGTATTATCTCAGCATTTAGTTTGACAGGTGAAAAACCAGAACAGCTTGGGGGAGGGCTGGCAGCAGTTTAGCTAGAGGGATGCTGGGAATGGAAGCCAATGGTCTTGTGGTCAGCTACTTTCCTTCCCCTTGTCCCTATCCCCCTGGGCCAGATGGAGAACACCATCAAACAGTCAGAGAATGACCTCAACAAGTTGTTGGAGTCTACACGGCGGCTGCATGATGAGTATAAGCCCCTAAAGGAGCATGTGGATGCTCTCCGCATGACCTTGGGCCTACAGAGGCTTCCGGACCTGTGTGAAGAGGAGGAGAAGCTGTCCCTGGAGTAAGTCCCCCTAGCCTAGGTTTTTCCTGCCTCATAGTTGAACCCCCTGACAGAGAATTTGGGAGGTGGGATTCAGAAGGCTGAGCTTCTTGGGAGACTAAGGTCTCATCTTCCCGAGATCTCAGCTAATGGCTCCATCAGGAAGACCAATTATACCTGGGACCCTTCCAGAGTGGGTGTTTCTGGGGCATTGGTGGGCAGGGGAGGGGGGTGGCGGGTAGGAGAACCACCATCATCTGACCCTTTCTTGGGGTCAGGACTGTAGGATTAGCAATGACCTAAGCCCAGGTTGCTGCCTGATAGTTAGGATAAAGATTAAGGTGGTTCCTCTTGACCCTGGAAAATGGGTCCAGCCTGGCCCTGGCTTATGAGTTGGGCAGAAGGTACAAATCAAAGTGGTTCTCCCTGACCGTGGAATAGCCCAGCCAACTTTTCACCTCCCCCCATCCCACCCCTTCCAAGTTACTTCGAGAAGCAGAAGGCCGAGTGGCAGACGGAGCCTCAGGAGCCACCCATCCCTGAGTCCCTTGCTGCTGCGGCTGCCGCGGCCCAACAGCTACAGGTGGCTAGGAAACAAGACACTCGGCAGACGGCCACATTCAGACAACAGCCCCCACCCATGAAGGTGAGATCAGTGACGGGTGGGCTTGGGAAAGTCCAGATGGCCTCAGGGCATGGATTCAGATATGGATTTCATAGGATAATAATATGTAGAGGTGGGAGGACCTATAAAACAGTAAGTGTCAGAATTTAGCAGCTCCCTAGAATGGGGAATGTTAGAGTTAAGAATATCAAGGTTAGGAAGGAAGTTGGGATTTAGATGCTCTAACTTTAGATGAGGACACTGAGGCCTTAGGTTCACAGACACATAGATGATTAGAGCTAGATGGTACCTGTGAAAATATGAAGGCCCTGCCCTCCTCACCTCAACATAATGCTGAGCCTGCAGAGGCCCTTGGCCTGCCGCCCCTGGACCCTTTCTTCTGCCTCCCCAGAGGGTACCCCTGCCTTGGGGTTCGATGGAACTCTAGGAAGTCTGAATAGAAGCTTTCAGGGCACTTTTTTGGCCTGCCCAAGATACAGGGAGCTCATGGCAAAGCCAGCCTGTTAGGGCTCCTCCAATTTAGTTCAATTTGGCAGTTCCTGGGACTGAGTTAGAAGCCCAGTCAGTTGATTGCAGGCTCCCCAAATAGCCCTGTGATAAGCCCAGCTTTTACCAAATTCACCCTGCCCCCATACTGCTGTCACTGCCACACATTTACCTCCTATAATGCCCCCATGTTGCACCCTTCCCCTTACAATATACCCCTCCCCCCACAATATACTTCTCTTCCCCACAATATACCTTTTCCCCCACAATACACCCCTCCTCCATCTAAGGGAATTCCAAGGCAAAGTACTGTGTCTCTGTGTGGTTCTCCATGGCTTCCTTGTAGAGTAGTGCCAATGTTTCTAGGTTCTAGCCTTCAGTGGGTTTATGCCCAGAAAGCAACTTAGCTGATCCATCCATTTTTTTCAAGACCATTGTCATCTTTTCTCCAAATTTTGATCTTGAGGATAGCCCGGTAGATTAGGGCTGATTCATTCTTTTTCCCTTGGGACCCCCAAGTCCAATACATTTGGTCAGGCAAAAGGGAGACAGAAGGCCTCTGAGCTTTGGCTCTACCTCCCCTTGAAGTGGAACAAGACCACTCACTTCCTTTGTTGGGTTTGTTCTCCCAGGCCTGCCTGTCATGTCACCAACAAATCCACCGGAATGCCCCCATCTGCCCCCTGTGCAAAGCCAAGAGCCGTTCCCGGAACCCCAAGAAGCCAAAGAGGAAACAGGATGAATGAAAAGAAGACTAGACTCACAGAGCTCCCCTGCACAGAGAGCCCCTTCCCCTTGGCCAGAGTGATTGATGTCCAGGCGTGAGCGTTCCTCTCCTCCTTCCCTTCTTCCCTCTGCCCTTCCTCATCTTGTAATTAGTGGGATGGAAGCACAACTCTTCTTTCGTGTTCTTATTCCTTCCAGCACTTGGGATTTGGGGTTAGGGAGACAGAGGTTTCAGGTACTAAGGCCTGTGTGTCTGACAGCTCCTCAATCCCTGATTGCTACCCTTCCCTTCCCCTCCCCACTTCAGGATATCAGGTGGTGGCAGAAGGCATCCAGGGGCCTGATGGGCTAACATCCCTGCCCATGGTGGATAATGGTGGGGTAAGTTGCTGGTAACTCACTGGGGCCCCATGTTCCAAATGGGGCTGGCACTCAAGGAATTGTGGGATCAAGGAAGCCCCCTGTTCCAGATCGAGGTAGGGGAAGGGGAATGCCACTCATCAACAGTGGCTACAGCAGAGAGACCTTTGAAGGTCATCACTGCTATTTGTCCCTTTAGAATTGGGAAAGCTAACAGGAGATCCCCTCTCTCCCTTCCTCTCTCAAGGGCGTTCCTTCTCAGGCTTGATAGGTAGCATTTGTCTCTAGCAGACAGCTGCCAGGCATGCGCAGCCATTTGGTTTCCTACCCACTCAGAACAGCTGCCTTCTTTTCATTCTAACTCTACTCCCACCCCCTGCCTTCCAGTCTTCCTTGGGGTCCAGTCTTAAAGGTGCTACTACTCTCTTTAAGGCTGTGGAAACAACTTGCATAACCCGCCGATTTCACTTTCCCAACCAGTCCTGTTGGGTGGCCCTCCCTCTGGTTTCTCTCTTGCCCAGGGGCCTAGATGCTGACCCAGAAGAATGTGGCTGGCCCATTCTTCCTTTCCCTCTCCCCCTAATGGGACCATAAAGTCCTATCCATTTACCCAGCCCCCATAACCTTTGCAAACAAACTACTGCAAAAACCCATTTTCCCAACTACCTACTTGACCACTACTTCTCCTGGCTGAGTGGCTATTTGCAGTTCTGCACTCCCTGGAAAGGGACACTAACATCTGTCAGCCTCTTAGCTTTGAAGAACAACCCCTCTACATTTGATCAATGGTGCTTTTCTGGGGGGGGCTAGGGCATGGGAGCTGTTGGATAGTTCATTCTGGATAAGATTCGATTTGCTACTTCCATGATCCCAGCCCCCATCTTCATTTTGGAGCTGTGCTGTGGACGTGTTGTTATCATTGTGAGTCAGTCAACCCCTCTGGTAGGCCCCCCAACCCCTTCCTCTTCCCATCCCCATACACTTGGGTCAGTAGGATAGATGGAAGTGGGCAAGGTCCCTCTGGGATGGTCCTCTTCCCTTAAGGAAACCCCATCCCATTAGCCAGATGAAGCACCCCTGTCCTCAAGGCTTCGCACCCTGGGGACCATGGTCACAGCTTCTGAGCACACCTCTCTCCTGACTTACCATCCCCTCCTTTAAGTAAAAGAGATAGTTCCATGCTCCTCACTGCCATTCGGGTCACTCTTGTGGAGACCTTTTCTGGTGTTAAGGGGATAGGCCTTGGCCAAATTAAAAAAAAAAAAAAAAACCTTCAACCCCATGTTCCTGGCAGGGGTCATTTTTTCCCCTTCCTTGTTTACCAGTAGTTTTAGTGAGTTGCCCCCAGGGGCTTTATGTTCATAACCTCTGCCTCTTGGACTTATGTGTATTATATCACTTGTCTATACAAATCCTATTAAATAAACATCATTCCAGGTTCCTGTGACCCTTCCTTCTTACCAGGCTTGTGTTTTGAGAAGACTAGCTGGGATTTGAATTCACCAGGAAGTCGGGAGGGGTAGTTAAAAGACTGAATAGCAGAAGATCCAAAAGGATCTTGAAAATCCGAGAGAATCGACTTAATGGGATGGAATTTAAAAGAGAGAAATGTAGTCCTAAAACCAAGGTCCAGAAAATCAGTTGTGTCACTAAAGGAGGAAGGAAGGTGTTAGACAGACGAGTTGATAGAAAGATTCTCTGGGGGGTTTAATGGCCCACAAGGTTCATTCTGAGTCAATAGTGATTTAGACCCCCCCAAAAAAAAAAAAACAACCCAACAACATCTCAGGTTGCAATGAAAAGAAGTCTAACATCCAGAATGAGAGAGCCAATTCTTCCCTGGTACTCTACCATGGTCAGAGACTCAAATGGGCAGTTGTGTGCAGTTCTGGGCACCATGCTTTCAGGACATTGACAACACAGAGGGTATCTAGAGGAGGCCAGCTAGGATGGTAAAAAGACAGAAGACCCTGCCATAGAAGGATGAGTTGAAGGAACTGGGAGTGTTTAATTTAGAGAAGATGAGACTTTGAAAGGAATATGATAGCTGTGATGTAGGAGAAAGCTGACAATTTCCCCATCCTGTTTAGCCCCAGAGGACAGAACTAGGAGCAAGAGGTGAACATTGCAAAGAGGAAGGTTTCAATTTGACTACAGAAATAGTTCCTAATATCCATTAAAGATATCTGAAGGAGGAATGGGCTACCTCCAGTGGTAGTGATCTTCCCATCACTGGAAGTATTCAAGTAGATGCCTACAATGGATATAGGTTCTGTTTTCACCAGAACCTAGGTACTATGGGACCTTCAACAAGTTCATCTGGCTCTCTGGGCTTTTGATTTTTATTGGCAGATAGGACAATCTCCTTTTCTTCCTACCACTCAGAAACACTATGATGGCAATTTTTCAATGATACTAGGAAATTCTTCTTAATAATAAGGCAGATGGGAAACCCAGAAAGGTAATTGAGGTTCAGAGAAAGATGCTAAGGGGGTAAGGTTTGGTTGGTACCACTGAGAGGCATAGAAATGGCCTCCAATAAAGAGGGATGGAGAAGATAGCAGTAGAGTCTTGAAGTTGAAAAAAGAAGGAAGGTTTTTTAGATCTTAGACCTAATGGAGCCTCTTTTACAAAAAGGGAAATCAAAATACTGAAACCTACTATGTTTTGAATTAGCAAAGAATGAATCCTCTCTCCAATCTCCCTCCCCTGCTTTTTTTTACCATCTCAGTCCAGACATACCTCTTTCCTCTTTAGTACTTTGGCTATGATGGGGGGTACACCTCTCCCAGGTAAGTGGCAGGACACATTGGTCTCCTGGTCCAAATGGTTAGGCTTCAGTCATAGGCAAGGTTGGCCGAAAAACAGAGCGATTGCATCACAGACAGTCTAGTATCTTTGTCAAGAATACCCCAAAATGGGTCATGGAGAGCTGAAACGTGAAAATGATGAACTAATTGGGATTCCTTTTGTGGGGATATCTGGATAGCATGGGTGTCCATGTGTGGGTGACATGTTCAACCTAATAATTCAATCCGTTCACAGCTCCACCAACAGTGTCTCAATTTTTCCACATCCCATCCAACCTTTGTCATTTTCCTTTTCTGTCCTACGAACCAACCTAATAGATAGATAGTAGTACCTCAGAATTGTTTTAATTTGCATTTCTCCAATCAATAGTGATTTAGAGCATTGTTTCATATGACTATAGATAGTTTTGATTAGTTCATCTGAAAATTGCCTGTTTATTTCTTTTGATCATTTATCAATTAGTGAATGGTGCTTAATTTTACAAATTTGACTCATAAAAAAAATTGACTCATTTCTCTATATACTTGAGAGATGAGGCCTTTGTCAGAGAAACTTGGTTCAAATTGTTTTCACACTTATGATTGCTAACTGTATTTCCCTCCACCCTATTTCCCCTGCTTATTCTATTCTTTCTCTCCTTACCCTGTCCTTCCTCAAAAGTGTTACTTTTGATTACTGCCTCCCCCAGTTCACCCTGCTTTCTGTAAGCACCCCGTTTCTGTTTTTGTTTTTATCCCCTTACCTTACTTCCCTGTAAGGTAAGATGGATTTCCGCTGAGCATGTATGTTAGTCTTTCTTTGGACCAATTCAGATGAGAATAAGGTTCAAGTATTCCCCACCACCTTCCTCTTCCCCACCACTACAACAGCTCTTTAATGACTTTTATGTCACGTTATTTAGTCCATTCTACCTCTCCCTTCCCCCTTCTCCCAGTACATTCCTCTCAGTCCTTAATTTTATTTTTTAGATACTGTTTCTTCATAGTCAACTCAGACCTGTGCCCTCTGTGTATGTATACTTTTTCTAACTGCCCTAATAAAGAAAAAGGTTTTAGAAGTTACAAGTATCACCTTCTCATGTACGAATGTATACACTTAAACCTTATTGAGTCCTTTGTGATTTCTCTTTCCTGTTGACCTTTTTATGCTTCTTTTGAACCTTGGATCTGAAAGTCAGATCTTCTATCTGTTCTGGTCTTTTCATCAGGAATGCTTGGAAGTCCTCTATTTCACTGAATGAAATTTGACATTCAAATATAAGACTCAATAAAGTATAAAAAGGACAACAGGAAAGAAAAATCACAAGGGTTTTAATGACATTAAAGGATACATTCCTATATGGGAAGATGATACTTGTAACTCCTTGAAGTTCCTTTTCCTTCTAGTAGCCCACTGGTAGTAAATAATCGGTCCCATTTTTTCAGATGAGGAAATAGAGGGCCACAGAAGGGAAGTGACTGATTGCTGCCCTCCAGCTCTTTCCAGCCCTGGCTTGCTCTTTGACCTGACACTCACTTCAGGATTTCCTGACTTGGCCTTCTCCCACAAGCAATGATAAACTGAGTTGAACCCAAAGCTTTCTGGATGGAAGGGCAGTCTACTTTCCATCCTTGAAGGCCTCAAAGTAGGGCTAAGGTAGGACCCCTGGATACTCCTGGGCAACTTGAGGCCTAGGAAAGCAAAGAGGGAAAAGGAAAGAGGAGAAGAAAGAACCAAAGTGGAGGGAGGAGTGGAAAGAGAGGGGCAGGGCAGGACAGGGCAGACAAGTTGTTCCTCTCATCTTTAGACCTGGAATCAGGAAGGCCTGAGTTCCAATCCCACCTCAGACACTATCTGGGTGATCTTGGCTGAGTCACTTTAGCTTATCTGCCTCAGTTTCCTCATCAGTGAAATGAGCTGGAGAAGGAAATGACAAACCGTTCCAGTATCTCTGCCAAGAACCCCAAATGGGGTCACAAAGAGTCAGACACAACTGCAAACAATCGAATAACAACAAAAACAAATGGTGGGGGTGAAGGGCTTACCCAAGACCAAAAAGGTGGTAGAGCTGGGATTTGAACACAGGCCTTCCAACTTCAAATTCAGGGCTCTTTATATTGTTCTGAGAGAGAAATTGAAGCAAAGTATCACAGGGAGAGAACGGCCATTTTTGTCTGAGGCTGAATTTCAACTCAAGAAGATGAGTGTTCTCAACTCCAGACCTCTATGGACTTCGATGCCACCTAGGGTTCCCACCAGGGTCCAAACTCCCCCAAACTGGAAGGCTTTGGTCTCAGAGGACCTGTATTCAATTTTTCACTCTGCTACTTTCTCAGTGTATGCCCCTGGCTAAATAATGTTCTTTCTCTCAAAGTTCTCCTTCAACACCAGGTAGCTAAAAGACTAAAGAAAGCCATGACTCAGCCTCTTAGGAAATGACGATGGACTCATTACTTTGGACAGTGCAGGTCTCAGGTGAATAAGCAGTTCGGCAGTAGTCCCCAAAAGTTGTCTTTGCCCTCAGATGGAAACCTGATGAGTGTGACAGGCTATTGATCGTTTTCAGTTTGGCCTGATTCACTGGGACCTTTCCATTTGATGAAAATTCTCTAGCAAAGGAAACAATGAGGGGAAAAACTGTAGGCTGGATGGGAACCTAGGAAGAAGTGGCCATTGAGAGAAAGAGAAAGAAAGAGGGGGGAGGGGGGAAGGAAAGCTGAGCATAGGGTATGCAATACACTGCCATTTGAGGAAATCACATTTCAAAGGGTTTTGAGGAAGGAGAGAAAGGTCAAAACGAAAATAATAATTGGGGAGCCCACCCAAGGGGGATGGAAGATAATGGAGATGATGCTCAGGGAAATAATTCCAAGGAGGGGCAGCTAGATGGCGCAGTGGATAGAGCACCAGCCCTGAAGTCAGGAGGACCTGAGTTCAAATGTAACACTTCCTAGCTGTGTGACCCTGTGCAAGTCACTTAACCCCAACTGCCTCAGCAAATAATAAATAAAATAATTCCAAGGAGAAGCAAAGGGAGGGATATGTCTACACCAGTGTGGATGCACTAGGAATTCAGTCACCGGTGTACATTTTGTTTATGTAAGCAATATTGGGGGAAAAGAGAAGGATGAAAGAAGGAAAATAAGACTAGAAAAACTCAGTTTTATTCAATCTATATATACTTTCTAAACCTCAATGAATAAATAGTTACATAGTTCAGAAACTGGGAGCAAATTTGGGGTGGTGGGGGAAGGGTTTGGTCAAAGGAGGCT